>PVJS01014214.1:0-40737 GCA_004027185.1 Glis glis
CACACACACACACACACACACACATTAGCAATTACCATTATTCCATAAATTTTTATATATGACTATTTTACGTACAGAGTATATAAATTATTTTTATATATATAATGTGACATAATTATTAACCTAAGGCTAGCAGCCACTGTTTAAGGTCATTGATTTGGATAAATATTATTCTGTCATAACCCCATTTTTTATATCTCTGTTTATGGTTGATTCATAGGTAATAAATCAAATAAGACCATATTATGCATAAATAATACATTAAATATTATATATAATTCTAAAAATGCATATATACAAACTAGATGCCATTTAGTTTGGCTTTTTCCTTCTGGAGAAGTTTTTTTCAATATTTTTAAAAAAAGTTGGAAACAAAGGCTTTGGTGAACTGTCTTATGGGATTTCATGCCAAAATATACCAATCATAATAGCTTTACAAATCAGTTAGGGATCACAAGGTGTGATTAAAGAGAGAGTCCTTTAAGGCCATGTTTCTGGGGCACTGTAGGCCAATGGTCCTATTGTTGAGTGGCAACAATTAAAGCTGAAAGACTTGGTATTCATGTTTTATGAGAACTTAATGAAACCTATATTTCTCTGTTGTCATTTTGCAAAAATGTAGGAGGCAACACATTTGTGTTTAAGCATCACATCACATCCATGGTGGAAAAAATACCAGAAAGTGTGTGGGGGGGGGCAGGGGAGAGAAAGAAAGAAGACTTGGGAATTGTGACACACAGAAAATTGTTTGTTAGTTCTTTTTCATTTAAATCTTCTCCAGGGGGTCTTGCATCATTTTAATATGATGCTAACTGATCTTCTGTGAAGCCTATCTTGTTAATTTGGAAAGCCCCGATATTTGATTGGGTTAGCTTTGTCTGAATTCTTATAGAGAATTCTGACTTGAATTTTCTGCCATCTCATTAACCTTTTAAAGAAAAGCCACAGGAATTAGTTTTACCTTCTTAAATTGCTTATTTACCATTTATTAAACACATACCACACACTGAGCAGTTTACATGAAAAATTAGTCTTTGTCTGCAAGATTTGGTTATCTCAATAAGAAGTTAAGATACACAGCAATGAAGAAAACTATACATTTGCACATATATACCATGCTAAGGTGAACTGAATTCTGCTGGAAGGTTTGTTTTCTTTTTTGACTTATCTCACATTACTTGGCACATTTATCAGCATATTAAAAGCGCTGAAAACTTGATATTTTTGCTACTTATGCCTTCAAACTTTGAATACAAGATTATCTATCATCTATCTATCATGTATCTATCCATCTACATATCTATCATCTAGTTTGTTCTAAAAAGTTAGATATCCCTCTATTCTTAAATTGATTTTTTGCTATCTATGCCTTCAAATTCTTTGAATACAAGATTATCTCTATCTATCTATCTATCTATCTATCTATCCATCTATCTATCTATCATCATCTATCTTGTGTCTATCCATTTACCTGTCTATCCATCTACGTTATCTATCATCTATTCTATTATAAAAAGTTATATATCCCTCTCTTCTTCCCTACAAAAGCTTTACATTCTTACTTTAATGTGAAGAGCAAAGTGTGAGAGAGATTTTCACAAAATCCCATTTCTCACCAGGAAAAATCCAACCTGTGTATCTGCATACTTTATTCATAGGCAGTAAAGAGAAAGAACAGGGCAGAAAAGGCCTGTATCTTTCAGGCTACCACTTGCTTTTCCTGGTCACCTTTGATATTAATCACCTAAAATGTAATATCATATTCTCTTTCTTCCCAGTGTGGCTACCACATATCTTCTCTTCATTTTACCCTATGGCCATCATTTTGCCTCCTTTTTCTCTCCCAAGAAGAAAGAAGCACACGTCTTCACCAAACTTAGTCTATAATCATCACATTGTAAGATAATTCCTTACAGCTGCTCAAATTGTATAAATTTCTAAATATTTCAACAATGTCTCTTTAGTCTTTATTCCACATTGTCTCCAATAAGCTAGAATGATGCAGACTTGCAGATACCCTCTAACTAACATATCTGGAAAAGTACACGTATTTGAATAATCGGGAGCAGCAGAAACTACTACTATGTAGTCAGTCAATGTAGCCTAAGTTTCTGGCAATAACAGACAAACTCTAAATTTTAGAGGCTGACAACTACATCAGTTTGTTTCTTACTTGTGTATCACAGTTAGTGGAGATAGTTAGTCTGTTCCATGTCTGTGCACATGGGGAGTCAAGTTGATGTAGTCTGCACTATCAGGAACATAATTGGGTCCTCTGGCTGGTGGAGAGAAACACAGTGAATTATACACTAGCTCTTAAAGCTTCCGCCAGAACAGATAGCCTTTGCTTCTACTCACAAGTGCCTCATATTACTGGAGCTTTCATTTCATTGGACCAAGTAAGTCACATCCCCACATCTAAAGTTAATGGATGGAGAAGTACAATACTAATTTGTGTCCAGACAAGAAAGAACCAGAAATATTGGTGAGCAGCACTAGGAACTACAGCTACTTTATCCTAATATTTTTCTTTCCAGACAAAGTAGAAATTAATTTTGATGATGGCATTAAGGAGAATCCGGATGCAAAGTTTTCACTTCTCCCTTCTTTTCCAATGTATAATAAAATCTCTCTGTAATAAAGATGGTACAATATTGTTGGTACTGAAAAGATACCTCTTTTCCCAGGGGAGAGGTCAGGGAATCTCACCATGTGCCCTTGGCTGCTGTGGTTCTGTGGAAGAGCACAGAGCCCTGCTAACACCAAGCTCTCCCCAGAACTGTCTCTGCTCAGCGATCTGCCTATCCGTGTCAATCTCTGTAGAAGTCCTAATCATCTCTCCTTGGCTTCCATTAAAAAATTTATAGGGCTAATCTTATTATCACACACATCTGTGTTTACCCAAACCATTTTAAAAAATCCAAGCATTCCCAATAATATCCTATCTTCAGAGAGACGCCCCCACCCCCTCTGTAAGCTCACCCTACCTTCCATTCCTCTGCAGGGTACCATGTTGATAATCTACCTTTCTGCCAGTTGGTCCTGCTCCTTCCCAGAAAATTCATGTTTCCTCTTTCACAGATACCTACATTCTTTGTTTCCTCAAACATCTCTCATATTTTTTAGGAAGAATAGATGAAGTTAGATAAGAAACTACCTCATCTTCTCATCACCTAATCCAATTCTACCTACCTGCCACTGTGCCTACACATTCTACCCTCACTCTTGCTGAAATGGATTGTGTCTTCACACACACTAATGCTAACACCTCCCGAGGTGTGCTGGATCTCACTTCCTTTTTCCTTCTTAAGAACATTAGCTTTTAATTACTCATTTTCCCTTCTGTGTTGTTAATTTCTCTCTGTAATAGATCATTCCAACAAACAAGTGTGTTTTTCCAGCATCCATAAAAAAAATCCCCTTGACTTTTTGCTTCCTTCTAGCTATTGCTCTATTTTCTTCTTCCCTTCAAAGGAAAAAAAAAGTCCTTGAAACAATTTTTCATTATTCTCTGCACAATCTTGCCTCCTACTGTCTACTACACTTATTTCAATTTTTTTATCATGTCACTAATATGATATTTTCTTGCCAAGAACAAATGCTAACAACAATAATAATAACAAACTTGTAGCAGTGCCTACTACGAGGCATATAATGCTATAAACACATATAATCCTCAAACCAACCCTATGAAGATGATGCTAATGATAGTCCTCTTTTAGACATCAAAAATAAAGTCACTGTGGCACATGCCTGTAATCCCAGTATTTTGGAGGCTGAGATAGGAGGATTGCAAGTTTGAGGCCAGCCTGGACAATTTGCAAGACCCTGTCTTAAACTAAAAAATAAAAAAGGACTTTGAGTATGCTCAGTGGTAAGTGGTAAGCATCCCCTACCCCGGTTTCACCCAGTATATATATATATACAGTATATATATATATATATATATATATGTGTGTGTGTGTGTGTGTGTGTGTGTGTGTGTGTATGTGTGTATATATATATATATATATATATAGAGAGAGAGAGAGAGAGAGAGAGAGAGAGAGAGATCAATTTTCCCAGAGATAGTAGGTGACTTAAACTAGGTCAAACAGCCATTAGGAGGAATTTAGATTTGAATCCAACTCCTTTGACTTTGGATTCTATGCATTTACTTTCTACATTGCATTATGTTTATTTCTAACTGAAAAATAGAATTGTATGTATTTATCTTGAACAAGATGATATTTTGAGATATATACATTTTGGAACGGCTACATTGAATTAATTAACCCACTAATTACCTCACATGCTTACTTTTGGTGGGTGATGAGAATGCTTAAATTCCACTCTCCAGAGTCACCGTCTTGTGCAATAGATCTTTTAAATTTATTCCTCCTATCTAACTTAAATTTTGTATCCTTTGACAAACAGCAACCTCCCTCACACACACACACACACCTCCAGGCCCTATTAACTCCCATTATCCTCTCTGTTTCTTTGAGTTCAACTTTTTTTAAGATTCCACATGTTAGTGAGATCATGTGGTACTTGTCTTTCTGTGCTGTGCTTACTTACTTAACATGATGTTCTGCAGTTCCATTTGTGTTGTTGCAAGTGACAGCATCTCCTTCTATTTTATGGCTGAGTAATATTCCATCGTGTATACACACCGTGTTTTCTTTACCCATTCATCCACCGATGGACACTTAGGTTGATTCTATATTCGGGCTGTTGTGACTAAAACTCCAGTGAACATGGAAGTGCCGATGTCTCCTCAAATCCTGAGGATGTATACCCATGAGTGGGATTGCTGAAACCTAAGGTATTTCAATTTTTAATTTTTTGAGGAAATGGCATACCATTTTCTATATGTCTGAACCAATTTGTATTCTCACCAACAGTGAGCGAGACTTCCATTTCCTCCACTTCCTTGTCAATACTTTTAATCTTTCCTCTTTTTAGTAATAGCTGTTCTATTCGTCATGAAGTTTGACCTCCCTGTGATTTTGAGTTTTTTATTTTTTTTATTTTTTTTAAGTTTTATTTATTTATTTTTTTTGCGGTACCGGGGATTGAACGCAGGGGCGTTCTACCTCCGCGCTACGCCCCCGGCCCTATTTTTTATATTTTATTTTGAAACCGGGTCTCACGAAGTTGCGGAGGGCCTCACTAAGGAGAGAGAGAGAAAGAGAGAGAGAGAGAGAGAGACAGGGAGAGAGAGAGCGAGAGAGCTGAGGCTGGCCGCGAACCCGGATCCTCCGGTCTCCGCCTCCCAAAGTACTGGGATTACAAGCGTGCGCCACCACGCCCGGCTGCTTGATTTTGACTTACATTTCACTGATGATTAGTGATGTCAAGCATTTTCCATATTTCTGTTGTCCATCTGTGTATATTTTTTATTGGTGCATTGTAATCATACATCTTGATGGGTTTCAGGGTGGTAGAAGTATACATGCACACATTGGTCAATTAGCCCTCCTCATGCTCAGCATAGTAGTTGACTTTGATTAAATTGTGTCTGTTCTTCCTTGCATTAGGGTGTTTCCCTCTTTCCCCTCCTATCTCCCTTAATTAGGTCACCTTCTTTTAATAAAGGTCTATTCACATCCTTTGCCCATTTTTAAATTGGAATAGTTATTTTCTTGCTATTGAGTTGTTTGGGTTCCTTATGTATTTTGAATATTAACTGGTTACCAGATGCATGGTTTGCAAATATTTTCTCCCACTCAATAGGCTGTCTTTTTTCTGTTGGTTTTTTCTTTTGCTATGAAGAATCTTTTTCATTTGATAAAATCCCAGTTTTTTTTTCAAATTTTGTTGCCTGTGTTTTGGGTATCTTATCTGAAAAACTCCTAGACCAATATTTTGGAGGTTTCCCCCATGCTTTTCTCTAGTAGTTTTGCAGTGTCATGTTTTATATTTAAGTTTTAATCAATTTTGTGTTGATCTTTATATGTGATGTGAGACAGAGCTCTAATTTTTATTTTTCTGCATATGGGCATCATGTCCCAAGCACTATTTGTTGAAGAGGTCATCCTTTCCCTATTGTGTGTTCTTGGTATCTTTTTCAAAGTTTTATTCTTTTTGCTCAAAATTTCTTTTCTATTCAGGGTGTATTACTTTTTTAATGGATGATTATTTCTTGTTGTTTAATTGAAAATCTTTCAGTAGAATTTGACATAGCTGATCAATCCCTTCTTACTGGTGTATTTTATTTGGTGGCCTTCTCTTCCTTCATTTCTTGAGTTTTTCATTTATCTTCATGTACTGTTCCTTATCAGTCTTCTTACTGTCTCCTCCATTCTATACCTAGACTTTGAGTCACTTTTTTTTCCCCTTTTATCGGCAACATTTCCATGGCAGTCTTGTTCAGTCTATGGCTTTACATACCGTCTACAGGCTTAGGTCTCTTAGGTTTGTATCTAGCTCAAATCTCTTCCCTCGGCTCTGTTTATTAAATATTTCTCTGATTCACAGCCCTTCTTGGGTATTTTTATAAGAATTTCAAACTTAACATGGCCAAAATAAAAGTTCAGATATTCTGACTCCAGCCATCTTCTGCTGAGCATCCCTTCTCCCAGGCATTTTCTAGCTATCAGAATCCGCTCAGTCTATGTTTAGGAGTACTCCTTAATCCCACTGTCCCTCACAACCCACATGCAGTCCATGGCAAGCCAAACCTACTCTACACTGAAATATCCCTAACCTGCCACTTCTCCCATCCCTCCTGCAGTTAGCCAAGTCTAAGTTGTGTCCTTTGTCACCCAGCCTCCTGCAACCACTTCATAACTGGTTGACATTCTTGCCCTCTCCATTCTAGTCTCTAAAGAGCAGCCTGAAGAAACTTCTAAAACATAAATGAGATGATGCCATTTCCATCCAAAGACTTTCCCTGTAAGGAAGATAACATCCAATCTCCTTACTATCCCCTCCATGGCTTGCCTCTGTGTGTGTGTGTGTGTCTGTGTGTGTGTGCGTGTGTGTGTGTACTGGGGATTGAACCCAAGGACACTCTACCTTTGAGCCATACTCCCAGTCCTGTTTCATGTCTTTTATTTTGAAACAGGTTCTTACTAAGATACTGTGTGCTGGCTTCAAACCTGTCTCAACCTCCCAAGTACTGGGATTACAGGCATGTGCCACAGCACCCTGTAGCCTGCCTACACTTTTAACACATTTCCTCTGACTTTTCACGTGTTCAACCCTACTCCTGCTGTCCTGGGAACATAACACACTTTCCCCTATTTCAGGACCCTCTCATTTGCTCCTCCCTCCCTCCCTCCCTCCCTTCCTTCCTTCCTTCTTTTTTCTGCAGGGGATTGAACCCAGGGGTATTCTATCTCCAAGCGACACCCCCTCAGCCCTATTTTATTTTAATTTGGAAATAGAATCTTGCCAAGTTACTGAGAGCCTCGCTAAGTTGCTCAGGCTGGTCTCCAACATGTAATCCTCATGGCTCGTCCTCCCAAGTACTGGGATTACAGGTGTGCTCCACCATGCCTGGCTTCTGCTTTTCCTTTCTTTCTTTTTTTTTTTTTTTTTGCGGTACCGGGAATTGAACCCAGGGGCGTTCTACCTCCGCGCTACGCCCCCGGCCCTAATTTTTTTTATACTTTATTTTGAAACCGGGTCTCATGAAGTTGCGGAGGGCCTCACTAGGTAGAGAGAGAGAGAGAGAGAGAGAGAGAGAGAGCTGAGTCTGGTCGCGAACCCAGATCCTCCGGTCTCCACCTCCCAAAGTACTGGGATTACAAGTATGCGCCACCACGCCCGGCCTCTGCTTTTCCTTTCTGAGATCTTCAAAATGGATGCTTCCTTCTCCTCATTCAGCTCATTCAGTTTCCCTCCTCAAAGAGATCTTCCCTGAGACTCTCAATATAATATGTATATATGTATGTGCACATATACAATATATGTATACATGTATATGCCCTAAGATTCTAAATACACACACACACCCACACACACACACACACACACACACACACACACACACACTCCCTCCCTGCTCAATTACTCTCAATCATATTACTGTACAGTATTTCCTTCAAGGATCTTTAAAAAAAAATCGAAGATTGACTTAATCATTAACTTAGGTACTTTTTATTTGTTTCCCCCCCCAGGAATGTAAGATCTCTGAGGACAGAGAGAGACGGTCGCTCTCTTTTTCAGTTGCATTCTCAGTCTTCAGAACCGTGCCTGATGTGTAGTAGTCATTCATTTAAAATGAAACTAAGTGGAGTACAGTGAAGAAAGCAGTTAAACTTGTGTAACATAAAGTAATTCAGTAAATTAAAACAAACTGACTCATCATACACTAGAAAAATATTTTCTAGAGCACAGAAGTCTGGCTCTTTATTTTTTTAGCTTCTGTAGAGGCAGATTTGTGTTTGAATCAGAGATAGACAGTACCCTCACTTGTATCTATAGTGGCAGAAAAATATTTCTGGCTTTGAAAGTGGCACCTGACTCTTGAAAGCTCTTTTGCGTGTTATGTGTGAGAGCTGTATGTCACACCTGAGTTGCTTGGTCTCACTTGGAGGGATGAGAGGTGGGTGATATGTGTGTGATTTGCTCTCTCTGAGAAATCTAAGCAAGCTTTCTGATCTGTATTAATGTACACTTGTCCCTCTCCTCTGCAAGAGGGAGGTTAATAGAATACACGATTGCTGCTAGCATTTTTAATGGGTCTCAATATGTTTATAACTTTAAACAAGTTCAGATTTTCTAATTTTCTATTTAAATTTCTGTTTGTGTATCATTCACAATTCTTAAAATTCTAAAAGCATAATCTTTCAACAAATATTTGATTTTAAGTTGTTTTTACTTTTAGCAGATGAAAGTTATACTTCATCATGTCCCAGTAGGGCTAATACTTTGAAGAAGTTGTGGGGAAAAAAATGATGAAGACAAACTAGAACCCTATCTTAATGTAGCAAGTGAGATCCACAAATGTCAATCATCTCAAAACTTGGTATCCTCCTTTTGAGGTTAACAAAATGGGTCTGGGATCCTGGCAGCTTAGGGGACTAGGTTTCTAGGTGGCCAGGTGACATATTATCCTTCCAAGTTCTGGCTGCAATTGGTGCCATTTGGTGGCAGTTTCTCCCTCAGGCAAAATGGCAAGGAAGGATTCTGGGTCCTGAAACTGGCTGAGCTTCTAGGAAAATGGTGGCAATTTTGAGAATCATCTGATTAGTTCATTTCTGGGGAAATCGGCAGAAGAATACTGAGGACGTGGTGCTGTATTCTGCATTCTGATTCCTGACGGTGTCTTCTCTTCCTGGTCTTCACACTCTCCCCCCTGAAGAACTCACCTGCTTTGAGTGTGGGCCTCAGCCCCACCGTAGGGCACCTCATCCAGGGGTTCACTTTAATATGATTAACACATGAAACCAAAAGGTGTGAAAAGAGTCATCTATGAATAAATATATTTTTGATAGCACCATCTATTGCCTCTAGATTTTAGACTTTTTTAACAGCTCATTCTAATTTAGTCACTAATTGTTCCTGCTTCACCAAGCATTTACTGACAGAAGTGGTCTCACCACATTTAGAAAAGAAATCAAATCTGCATTATGGAGTTAGCATCATTGTATTTCTAGTTTCATGCATGGTGGATCCCTTATGGAGCTATATTTAATGTACTTCTAATTAAAAAGAGGGAAGGAAGTGTCCAAAGCTTTCTCAATGTTGTTCTCTCTTTTGTTTCTGTTTGCACAGCTCACCATGTTAAAACGGGAACTTGTGAGGTGGTGGCACTCCACAGATGCTGTAATAAGAACAAGATAGAAGAACGGTCACAAACAGTCAAGTGTTCCTGCTTCCCTGGGCAGGTGGCAGGCACCACACGAGCTGCTCCGTCTTGTGTGGATGGTGCGACTTTTCCACTTCTGAAACTGATAGCATAGCTTGGAATGGGAACCCCACTATAATGCTGTCAGCTGGAATCAATCCTAAGGGGTTGACTAAAAGTCACATGGCTGAAATGGTGTTACTTGGGGGCATTTTGAAACATGAAATCTTTCAGATGGAGGTCTAAGATCTTATGCAGTTCTGTTACAAAAAAGCATTATAATGAGGTTCCATTAAATCAATGTGTTTCTTATTTTGATACCATGAAATATGGATTTCCTGATGGATGGTAAAGGGAAGGGTGTGCATAAATTAATTGGGAAAGGCAAAATGAAAATAGGTGATTAAATACTATGGGTTCATAAACCTGGGAATGGTTCTTAAGAATGGAAAAATATCAACACCATATACATGAGCAAATAGAATTCACATGAAATATTGTTGTTTATGAAGGTGAAAAATTGTCTTTCTTTGAGGATTCACCTAATTATAATAGAATGTAAATCTTAATATGGGTTTATCTAATTGATTTTACCATAAATAGTAATTTGTTATGTGGTATATTCATTGTGATGGTTGTTGCTCATGACAAAAATAAGAAAAATGTGTGAACTCTACCTAACACTCTCCTGACTTTCAGCCTAATCATGGGAAATATAACATTGATTCTAAAATATTGATTCAAAACTGGTCATGGGTCCATTTACTTCTATTTTTGTGTAAACCAGTGCATGCGCATATTCACGTAGTTTTTATTTTCAATGTATTCATTCTCATGAAGCCCATATTTTCACATGAAAAATTCTTCAACATTGGGGTTATAGTTAATGCCATTGCATTGTACACTTAGAAAATTTATAACATGGTGGATTTCATGCTGAGTATCTTTTATCACAATAAAATACAATTTGCAATGAAATAGAAATTCTTTTAGTTGAAAAATATTTTAGTTAGATCAGGTGACTTTTGTTTCTCTTTAAATGTGCACCCAGATAATTCAGTCTCAAAACATCGAGTTGATTTTTTTCTCTCTCTTGTAGCTTCAATAGTGGAACAGAAATGGTGGTGTCATATGCAGCCATGTTTGGAGGGAGAGGAATGTAAAGTTCTTCCAGATCGGAAAGGATGGAGCTGCTCCTCTGGAAATAAAGTGAAAACAACTAGGGTAAGTGGACAGCCAGCTTGGGAAAAACAAAACGTCTCTGAATTAATAGAGAATGTGGCATGTACAGCGGCATCTTTAAGGTGGTTGTAGAATAAGAGAGTGTAGTTTTGCATAGTATGTGTTTCCCATTTTTTCCCCTTAATTCATTTTCTTATAGCACATCTTTTTTTTTCCAGAATAATATCTTCTATAGATTACCATCAACTCTCTTGCTATGGGATAAATAATCACTGTTTCTTCCTGAAATACTTTCAGGAACACCCCTCCCCCCAGGATGCATGTTAAATGCTGGGAAGGTGACCCTAATCTCTATTCTTCTGATGTATGGTAATGTGAACACATTCTGAAAAAGAAGGATTTACTTTATATGTGACTCAATAAAATTTTCCAACTAAGTTTCTTTCTGTTTTATGGAAGTAATTATTTTGATCTTTCTGATTTCTGGATCATTAAATAGTTTTCTAATGGTTAAGATTTTCAATCATTGCAATAGTTACTGAGAGGAGTTTCAGAGTCTCAAGGTCAATTCTAAAAGAATACTCTTAACACATTGATGCATTTCAGCTCTGCAATGACTGACTTCTGGGGGATGGGAGAGGAAGACATGATCACTTTATTCTTTGATTTCCTAGTTAACTACACGGATTTTTTTTGTAGAATTAACGAATAAAAAATTTGTGTACCACGGGGGGGGGGTAAAGCTAGAAACTGGTTAATTTATGATATTTTTAACCTAGTTTTGTTATTTAACCTTGTCTGGATATATTAAAGAGATTATTTTAAAATCTCATCCAGATATATTCCAGTCTATCAAGTAATGTTTTCAATGCATTGACTGATCAGATATACCAAAAGTGGCCCAAGTTTCAAATTTACAAATAGAAACATATTTTATCAAATTATTCTTGACTCTAACCTGTTAGTTAAATGTTGGCACATCTTTCCAAAATCCATTAAGTGCATGATCAGATAGTTAGAATAATTGTTTAATTCAATGAGTTAGCAGAAGATATAATTCAAACTGATTAAAAACATTTTGGAAATAGAAAATTTCCTTGTAAGCTATTTATGCCAGGAAATTATTTTTCCCTAACACTATTAATTCTCAATTTAAAATAAAACTCATGTCAGGTGTGGTGGCAAACACATGTAATCCCAGTACTTGAGAGACTGGGACAGGATCACAGATGTGAGGCCAGTCTCAGCAATTTAGGAAGACCCTCAGCAACTTAGCAAGACCCTGTTTCAAAATAAAAAATAGAACTGGGAATTTAGTTTGGGGGTAGGATAGCTTTGGGTTCAATCACCAGTACCAAAAAATAAAATAAATTAAAATAAAATAAAATTAAACTAAATTCATATGCCAGGCATGGTGGTGCATACCTCTAATCCCAGTACTTCTGAGGCTGAGACAGGAGGATTACAGGCTTGAGGCCAGTCTCAGCAACTCAGCAAGACCCTGTTTCAAAATGAAAAATAAAATAGAACTGGAGTTATGGCTCAGAGGTGAAACACCCCTGAGTTCAATCCCCAGTACCAAAAATAAAATAAAATAAAACTCATGCAAATTCACTGAAGATTTGAGATTCTGAAACAAAAGAAAAAAATGGTGAGTTCTCTACAACCAAATTCTATATTTCCATTATTTCAGTGGACAAAGGGAAGCTAACATTTATTGGATACTTAAGACATATGCTATATACTGAACAAAGTGCTTTAAATGAGCTAGCTAATTTAATACTCTTCATGGCCCAGTGAAGAAGATAATTTTTTATCTCCTTTTTGCAGATGAGTAAACCAAACTTCAAAAAGTTAAGTGATTTCCCAAGATCATAAAGTTAATTAATTGGGAAACCAGAGTTCAAGTGACACAGTTCCATTCCAAAACCTATTCTCTTAACCTGTATTTTGTACTTCAACTTGACTTAACTTATCCTTAAGTAATAGCAGTGAGAGTTTTCTATGGTTCTTTTTATATGATGTAGACCTTTAAAAATATCTTTAACTTTGTGGATCACTGAAATGAAAAGGCGACGACCATATGATCTAAATTCTCATAGAAAAAAAAATTATAGAAGTGCTATATCACTCCCTGCTGGCCACATTCTCAATGATCCAAAATTAAAATTGAGTCACTGCTTCACAAAACTCTTTCCAAGGTAACGAAGCGAGATGGATGAGAGACTGAGGACTCATGAGTAGGGAAAAGAGAAACCACATCCAGATCCTGTAGTTTTAGTTATACGATATAATCCCATACATATTAGATAGCGCTTCCTATTTTTCTTTCATCTTGTTTGCCCCAAAGAACAGCTAGTAGTGGAAGACTTCATTTTACATATTATAGAGAGGATTCATGCAACAGTAGGTGTTTGGATTAAATTACTTTCTGTTACGGTTTGGGATAATGTCACCATGGGCTCTTGTTCTTGGCTAGTTTAGGGGAAAAAAAAGCCAGAACTGCTGTAAACTTAAACAAGGTTTTATTATTACAGGCAGAAAGGGGGGGGGGAGGCAGAGCAAGGAAAGTACCACGTTAGAGAGACGGACATGGTGGAGTGTCTCAGAGGTGAGACACTATTTGCCTTTGAAAATGCAGTCTTTTTTATAGGAATTTATTATCTTGTCCCTCCTATCCTGTTAGCCAATAGTCTTTCTTTCCCACCAAAAAGTAGGTCTGGCCCTCTTTGTTATCTCTGCTGTGTTGGCTTTTTTTTTTTTTTCGGTGGCCCCTTTTGTTCATTCTTATAAGAATAGACGGTTCTGAAGAACGCTTTAACTACTTTTGAATTATTATTAATTATCAATGCTGGGTTAATGCAGCCTGATTTTTCATCTTTTAATTTGGTCTGAACTTTGTGAGGGTCTATGGAATTCTTTCCTTCTAAATGCAGTTCTCAGCATTCAGCGTTCTGCACCTTATCTTCTGGCCCTGGCTAACAGCCAGCTTTTAGCTGACCAAGGTTAACCTTGGAGCTCTTGGCTGACACCTTAGAGACAGAGAAAAGGATTTTATTGTTCTGCCTACATATGAAAGCTTGTTCTTATTAGTAATTAATACTGCCCTTATTAGCAATCAATACCAGCTCAATCCCTATCACTTTCAAGTTCTCTAATGCTTCTAAGCGTCTCTGATTCTCATTTTCAAAAGCAGAATCATCATTTGTGAGAAGACTCGAAAGAAGGTTCTTCTTGAATAAAATCAAAGTTGATTATTATTATCCTTTATTTTCCTTCACAATAAAAATATTGCTTGTAATAAAATGGAGCCACTTAAGTAATTTCAACTAAAGAAACATCATGGCTTTCCAAATGGCTAGGCAATAATGCAATTATGAATGTTGGTTGGACTTACAGAACAATTTCAGCCACTATTCCTAATACTACAAAAAAAAGCAGTTTCTAAGGTGATCAGGTTATTACTTCTCTGCCCTTCCCACTGAAATGGTACAAAAATGTAGAAGATAAGAAAAATTCTTGAAATAGCCAGGGCAGAATAGTATTTTGCACAGAAGGCAGAAAGTTGAACAGCGGTAATTTCTATCATACATAAAATAGCAACAATAGTATTGAGAAATCTGAGTCATTATTTTAATCATTGATATTACTGTCCACTTCCCAGTCTTGTATATGGTAGCCGTGGCTGGCCTGAGTTGAGAAACCATTAGAAACCTGTTTTGGAAGGTCCCAGCCACAAAAGGGAAGTCCAGAAGTTAAGAAAGAACAGGTTACAAAGTAACTCCAAAGCTGATCTCAGCCAAAAACTATTTGTGTTTCTTATGCAAGATATGTTGGTCATATGGGATCATCACTGCAAGCAAAACGGCTCCAGAAATGATTAAAATTTGCAATAATGTACACCCTCCCTTATAATTGCCCATATCCAATCTGGAGTGCTTGGGTAAGCCTAAAGTTAGAAAAAAAGCAGTCAGCCAAAAACAGCGGTGAGGCTTGAACAGCTTCAGCAGAGATGAGTGGAACCTTCCAGAACTCACTACAAATCAGGGACTGGGTGAACTCATTTAAGACTAATTTGGAACCTACATTGTACTTATTAAAAATGTGAATTATATCCTCCTTCTGTCTTTGTACTAAATTCAGGAAGCTTTTTTGTTCTGACCCATTTTCTGTCCTAAAAAAGGGAGAAAGGCAAGGAATAGATTGCCCTTTTCATAACACCTATATTTTGTTCTTAAAAACCCCAAACATTTAATCTGGAGAAAATAGAAGATGCAGCATTTGCTTCCCAAACACCATTCTCATTCCAAACGTGGAAGATTTAAGACTGTCTGTGACATCCATAACTATTTCCTATAATACTAAAGATTTCCTAAGTTTAAAAGAAGGGGGAAGTCATATAACCCTTTTATTACAAACTCACAAAGACAAATAATAAGGAACTTTTTTGGAGTCATTAATAAAAGAATAGTCTTTCTAGTGTGAAAGAGCACATAATTATATGCTAATTATACAACACAAAAGTAGCAGGGAGAAAGGTGCTGTAGAGCTTGTAAGATATGAGGGAAAAATCTTTAACACTGTTGGAATCACCAAAAAGAAAACAGTCTGTGCTTCATTTCTTTTAATGTTTTAATGTTTGTTCAAGTCTTTGTCCGTGGAAGATCTAAGGAAATCACATTCTGCTTTTAGCATTTAGCGCCCTCCCCCATTGGTATGAATACCAAGCTACAAAATCCTGCAGTCGTCATAGCTCTTGTCTGATTCTTAGCTAAGGAAAAATGAACTTCACTTTATACAAGACTTTATATTGTCATTAGAAAGATTATCTTTCTGAATCATGAATCCCAGGTCTACTGACTTTTCACATGCTTAAGAAGAATTTTCTGGGTAATTTTCTGCTAATTAGAATTATTTTATCTTTATTCATTTACTTAAAGTGCCTTAAGTAGATAAGAACTCTGTGGTTTCTTAATGTCCCCTGAAATAAAATGGATTTTAAAGGCATAAGATATGACTTTATTTCCTTATATAATGCAATGAAAATCAATAGATATGAAGAATTTCCTACATATGACATTTCATAATAATAGTACTCATAATCACAATGACAAAAGTAAATATAGAAGCATTTATTTCGCTCTTACTGTGGGACGATCACTCTGCTAAGTGCACTGCAGGTACTATCTTGTGTAGTTTGACTGGCCACAGCAGATACAAAAGATAATACAGAGATTTGTAGCATAAACCCTACCCACAAGGAGTATGCACTTGAGTGGGGGAATGCACAGTATATGTTGCATTATTCTTTTCTTTATCTATCTGCAGCCCACTAACAATAAACATCTGAATCAATGCTAAATAGCATAATATTGTCCAAATTATGAAATAGCAAGCCCTTCGTTTAGCTTCCTCGTCTGCAAAAAAAAAAAAAAAAATGAGGAGGTTGAACTAGATTCAATTTCAAGTTCTGCTAACCAACATTTATTCTTTGGTTCCATGTGCCAAGGACATTTCTAACTTCCTCTCCAGCTAAATTTATATGACACTAATACCTGGCTAATCTCAGAAGACAGATGAGTATTAGGTTTTTAATTCGTTCCCTGTAAGGGAGAAAAGAAATAGCATCTTGTGATACTTTGCTGATTAAAGCCTCAAGTCCTCCCCTTACATATGCTACTGGATTTTCCACCAAGGCTCAGGGGCTGTGCTCTATTTAGCTGGGTCTGAGCAGTGTCCAGGGGTGCTATTTCAGACCCAAGGCAAAGGAAGAACACATAAGAGGAAAAAAAATTCATTGTCTTAAGCTGGTACAATTTGAATTCTTCAATCCCAGTGCTTACTTTTGCCTTGCAAATTTAAGTACAGGTTCACAACAATGCAGATCTTTCCTGCTCAGCCCTTTCTTAACAGGCACATCCCCATTCATTCGTCTTCATCTCACCTCCAGTCAGGCCCTAAATTGCACTCTGGTCCACAACACAGAGCGTAATGACCTTTAGGACTATGGCTTTCAAGTTATTTTTATGGTATCCACAGTAAAAAATACATAAAATATTGTGATCTCATATACATGTAACACACACACTTTTACATGCCACGCTAAAGTCAAAGTTGAACTCTGATATTTTGGTTTTATTTCCCTCCCTTCTTCCCTCCCTTCCTTCCTTCCTTCCTTCCATCCATCCATCTCATAAATGGATTATATTTGTTGCTAGTATTTTGTAACCTCTTTTCTTTATCTATCTGCAGCCCACTAACAATAAACATCTGAATCGATGCTAAATAGCATAATATTGTTCAAATAATGAAAGAGCAAGCCCTTCGTTTAGCTTCCCCATCTTCAAAAAAAAATGAGGAGGTTTGAAAGACACTACTTTAGGAAATGGTATTTGGTTGTTTTCTGTCTTCATGGAGCTGATGGCCACTGCTAACTTGTGTACACATTATGGTATAATTAATTTTCAAATCAATTCACCTTTCACATTTTCATGTTAAATATTTCTTCAATTTTTGGGTGTAAATATTCCATAAGACTGTAAAATATAGATTTTGTGGGTAAGAATGTATATGCTGAATATATTCACTCATTCAGGAAGTCTTTATTGCCTACTCTTTTCAGGTGCTGTTCTAAGTTCTGGGCATAGGCACTGAAAACTCAAAAAAAAAAAAAAACCAAAGCAAAATGGATGAGAATCCTGCCCTCATAGGCCTGTATTCTCCCAGGGTACATTAGTTTTCTATTGCTACCATAGAAAATTATCACAGATTTAATGACTTTGAATACAACAACCATTAGTGATCTGTAGACCTGACATCCAGGCACAGCATGGTTTAGCAGGATTTCTGCTCCGGTTTTCCCAAGGCCAAAATCAAGGGGAACGTGTCACTTCTGTACAGCAGGACTGTGTTCTTTCTTCAGGCTCTGGGGGACGATCTGCTTCCAAATTCTTGTCAGAATTTGGTTCCTCGTGAATGTAGGACTGAGGTGTCTGTCAACAGGAGCATCTCCCACCTTCTTTAGGACGCCTGCTCTTCTGATCACATTTTCTCCCAACTCAAACCAGCACTGGCGAGTTGACGCGTCCTCACACTTTGAACCTCTGATCTCTCCCTTGCCCCATCTCCCTCTGTCTTCCTCTCCTGCTGTATCACTCTGACCGACTCTTCTGCCTTTCCCTTATGCTTTTAAGGGATCCAGTGTTTCCATTGAGTCCATCTTGATAATCAGGGTAACCTCCTTCTTTGACGATCAGATGATTAGCAACCTGAATTATATCTGCAAAACCCCTTCACAGCAGTACTTACATTAATGCTTGTTTGAATAAACAAAGGATGCCAATCTTGGGGGTACATCTTTGGAATTCTCCCTACAACATGAGAAGAGAGAAATTAAATATAATGTTAGATGGTGATAGGTCTCAGAACAAAAAAATAAAGCAGGGACGGGAAATAGAGGAGTTTTGCATATTTGATCAAAGTCTTGAAGGAGGTGAAGGGTTGAGCCACATGGCTCTTTGCAGGACAAGATTTCCAGGGAGAAGGAGGAACAAGTACAAGGTACCTGAGATGGAGTTGTCCTGATGTCCTGAGAAAATCACATTCGGGGGAGACAGGTGACCTTTGTGGCAAGAATGGAGTGCACAAGGGCACGGGGTAGAATTTAGGGTTAGAAAGGCAGCACGGGGCCTGTCACATCTGACTTACACTTTTGTCCTCAATATATAAAATGAGGGAGTTAACATTAGGTGAGGCGAAGAGAACTGTCGGAAGAGCATATTTTATGTCTTACATTAATATCCACTAATTCTAGGTCATTTAACTTAATGGAAAATTAAATATAACACCTTGAATCTGACATTTCTTGAGAAGTAGGTGAATATTTTGTACTTTAGTAATGAGTAATGCAGACATTGAATGGCAAGTTCATATTACATAAGATTTACGATTGCAAATCATATGGAGATTAGAAACAAAACACTTAAGGAACCATGTAATCATTTAATAATATTAAGTTTTTAATAAAAAGAAATGGTCAGAAATTAACCAACATATTGAATATAATTAGATATGAGTTTAAGGTAGGTAGGGTACTAGGTAGGTATTTGGAGAGCATTAGTAAAAAGTAACATTTTAAACCTGGTGTTTCAAACTTAAGAACAGCTTACTTAACAATAATTGAATAGGGCCAAGAATGTTTGCCTGGATATCTGTTTAGAGAGTTATTGGAAATTAATGAAAATACTTTAGAAATAAACCTTCAGGGCTATATTTCCAAATCTTGGCCTATATTTTCATACTTAAAATGAGAAATGAGCAACATGTGAGTGTTTTGAAATTCCTATAAGATTTAGATGTTTCTATAGTATTTGAACCAGATATATATTTACAGACATTACTCTGAACAGTGTGCTTATAATGGAACTGAGTTTGAGCACCATAGAATTTCATTAACAATTGTGAGTATATCATATCATTAAGCTATTGCTTATGTCCTGTGGATTACGTGGGGATGATAATATTTTTGACTCTTACCTGAGGGCCAATGACTAAAAATTCTGTCATGCTATTTTTAACATTTAAAACTTTAATATTTGTTGAAAATAAGTATTCCTAGGAGAAGCAACACTTTCATCTGCTTTTGGTTATCTGGAGTTCCTTAAAAAAAAAGAACCTTGTAGGTTTTAGAGACTAGAAGAGGATATTCAATGACCTATACTTAGTTGAACTTCTAGATTTTTTCCCCTAGGTTGGCTGACAACCCTACTAAAAATAGATTTGTATGCAACATATAGCCCTGTATACATTATCCCATAGTTCTTTCCATTTTCTATCTCTCACGCATTTCTTACGGAATTTAAATCCTTAACCAGTGCTTTTTAGATCTAATTTTAATTTCTTAGTTTGGTGAATGGAGTGAAGATGGAGTTTAGAAATGAAAGGCAATTTTCCAATAAGCTCAAAATTCCACATGCTTCATGGCTGGTGCAGAGACTGAGTAGGAAAACACAGCTGTGGCCAAACTCCCTTGTCTTTCTAGGAAAATAGTGAATCCTAACTCTCTCTGCCAGACAACCCACACAACTGGTCAACCTGCCTCAGAATAATCCAAAGTTGGTTGTGAGATATGCCACATATATATGTATATGTATATAATATATACATCTCTCTCTCTATATATATCTATATATATCTATATATATCTATATATAGATATATATATATAGATATATATATGATGTATATATACCTCTCTCTCTATATATATATACATATATATGTATGGCATATATATATACATATATATATATATATATATATATATATATATATGTATGGCAGGGGTGAACTTTACTCTGTAATGATCAGGCCTCATCTGGGGTACCCAAGAAGTTCTAGACACCAACTTTTAGTGGGCTAGAAAAACGCTTATGTAATAGATGTAGTGAATATTTACCTTTGAGAATAGACACACTAGGAATAACATGTTTGAAGATGTAGCATGTAAAATAAAAAAAATTAAATTTGCTCTACATGATAATAAGGAATACAACTAAGGCCACTGAATGTCTTTCTTGGTGTTAGCTCTAGATGATCCTGGAAGGACTGCCTTGGAAAATACAAAATTCCTTATTTGGGGATGTCAACAATTTGTAACAATGGATAAGCAGAAATTCAGGGTTAATTGAGTCAACCTATCAATATGAACAAAACAGCTTATGCAAAGGCATGAAGGTATATAAGATCAAGATTTTTTAAATGAACACATAATAATTGTACATATTAATGGGTTTCACTGTGCCATTTCCATACATGCATATATCATGCATTGATGATGTCCACTCTCCCTTCTACCTGCTCTTACCTTCCCCTTCCTCACCCTGCCCCCTGGCCCCTTTCCAGTGAAGGTCAAGTGTTGCTCATGGATTGAGACCAGTTCATGGGTAACTTAATGTGTGTGAGAGGAAGTGGGTGATGGGAATCCCTGTGGGGTGGGGAGGTGGTGTTATGGCAGACTGAATTTGTGTCCTGATGAGCTTTTAATTGACAATCCTGTTCTCTAAGCATTGGTGAACCATTGAAAAACCTTAAGTACTTAGGAGAGGAGAAAGGTCTGATTTACACTTTAGATAGCCTATGTGGCTATAATGGATCGTTAGAATCGAGGGAGGTCCAAGACAATGGCCTGAAAGAGGATAGGAAAGTGATGACAGTGTGTATGTGGAGAAGTAAAAGGTAGAATCAACAGGACTTGGTAATTTAGTGAATATAAGGAGGAGAAAGAAGCATCCCAGACTCACATATTTCTCATATATTTATGACTTGACTTATTTGGTGATGAAGAGATCTATCTGGTAGAGATACATTGTGATATATAGACCTAGAGATCAAGATAGAAATCTGGCAACCATTATTTACTGGATAGTATTGAAATAATTAATTAAGAAAGTTCTCACTGAAGGAATATGTAGAATAAGGAGAACATTAAAGACATTTTAACAGGTAATGTGGAAGAAGGTACTGGGTAAGAAACATGAAGTGTGGACAAAAGGATAGGAGGAAAACCAAGAGAGACCAGAATCTAGGAGAACACAGAAGAGAACAATCCAGGAAGATATCAACTGACACAGCAGGATATGGAACCTATAGACACATTATGTGGGCTTTAGTTTTCTTTCTGAATGTGATTGTCAATAAGTACTCAAAATTCACTGTCCATTAGATGAAAATTATCTGACCTATTATATTATGTGTCTCCTATTTGGATTGTATCATTGTTTATACATTGTAAACATTGCAGAATACACACGCATTTAGACAGAGTGCACTTTAAAATTTAGAATAAACATTAGTCTCTATAGCAGAATTAATAAATTATATTTAAGGGAATCTTGTCTGCTCATTAATTCATTCTGTAAAGATAAATCTAATGTCTGCTCTGTGGCTATGTGCAGACATTATGCTAGAATTTAGAGATTTAGAGTTTAAAAAATCATGATTCTTTGCTGCCCAAGAGATCATAGTCAATTAAATAGAAAGTAAGTCATTGTCATGCACAGAAGTGGTAGGATAGAGGTCTGTGTAGGTGCCATGGTGACACATTGGCAGTTTAATATGCCATGGCCCATAGCTCTCCCATAAGTCAAGAATACAGATTTGTAATACCAATGGTGGGTAACTTATTCAATGATTTGTCTCCATAGTATACAGTATCTAAGCACAATCAAATTTATGTCCTGCAATGTCAATATTAAGCTGAATTGCTTTCAACCTTTGCATTCAATATTATACTGTCATAACAGGACCAAAAAATTAACTAGAATATCTTCCTATTCATGAACTATTCATAGAGAAAATCTAATATTAAAACTAATTAAATAATTTCTGAATTAAATGTTTAAGCCATTTTAAAATTCTCTGCCAGATATGGTGTGTGTGTGTGTGTGTGTGTGTGTGTGTGTGTATACATATATATATGGGGAGAGAGAAAAGTGGAGGAGGAGGAGGAGAAAAGAGAAAGGAAAGAGATTTTGTGTATGAAAATATAAAAATTGCAGCCACAGTAATAACTTTAATTGAAAATAATTTAAAGTTTTCATCAGCAAAAAAGAATATTATAACATTATAACATGGCATATATATGTAACCTTTTAAACTTGTAAAACACTTAAGAAATCCTGACGCAGTGTATATTAGTCAGAGTAAACTCAGCCATTCTAGTTGAAGTATGATTTAATATATAAAATTGAAGTTGCCAAATTAAAACAAAGAGACAAAAAACCTTTATACTTTATACTAATCCAGGGAATTGCATTTATTATACTGTTTAATATTTAGCTTATTAAGGATGAGAATTATTTATCTGTTGATATGGCTTTTGCTCCTGTAGTTCACTGTTACAGCATTTTGCTCCTATTAAGTAGTACTGTTGACTTCCCATGATTTATGGTGAGATTAGCCTAAAATCAATAAAGGGTTGTTTTGTTGAGGTTCTGCTTACTGTTGGCTATTTTGCCTTTACCTTTTATTGCTTATTTTTTTCTGGTGACAAACATTTTTTGCCCTTACCTTGCATCTCCTGTTTTCTCCTTGTCCTGTTAAAGGAAAAATGGGAGGCAAGGAGTGAGAAAGAGAGAAAGAGAGAAAGGGAGAGGGATAAGTATTACCAGGGCACTGCACATTCATTTTCAAAGGATGCTTGCAAATAATTGAATGCAATCTCTGCTTTAAATCTTTGCTTTAAAATACCCTATTTTTGAGAGAATTTTTTGAATGATTTGGGGGAGAGTTGATTTGGTCAGCCTGTTTCTAGGATTCATATACTGAAATGCTTTTATTCTATTTTGAAAGAAATAAAATTGAATATTCCCAAAAGACACTGGCTGACAGAGGAATCTAAACAGGTATCATGATTAGAAATCTCAACTCCCAACTTCAATTACAACATATGATTGATTTGAGAGATTACTAAATGTCTGGCCAGACCATCAACCATTGTTCGAGATTAAATTCCACAAATGAAATCAACTTGTAGAGAACACCCCTGCATGTGAACCATCTGCCTCCAGATTATAGCTTTGAGCATTTCTTAGATGGTTTGTAAAGGAATTTCCTTATGAATAAAGTTTATGGTAAAAGCTGTTAATGGTAACTTTTGACAAATTCATATTTCACCTATGTAGTTTCACCTCTGACATTTCTAAGAAAACTGTGTTCTATGAAACTCTACCACATCAATATGATACCAAAGGTAAAGATAAATATTCATGACATGAAAGAAAAGTGTTCATATTAGTGGACTAGAAAAATCTACAGATTGTGATAGAATTATTTTAAGTAGTATGAGTAATGTCTCACTAAGGGTTCTTCCATGTCGAGGTTACTGAAATTCTTGGGAGAATGACATACTGTCAGGGTGCATCAGGCAGTTTTCAATTCTCCATTTTCCCCAGTATGTCCACTGGAAGTTGCTTTGCAATGCTATAAACCTAATGTCATCCTCATATTTCTTCAGCACTGTGCTCTCAGCCTTACCACACAAATGTATACCAACCCCATCTCATGATGGATAATGATATAGTAAGCATGGCTCCTTCAGAGTACTACTTAGGAAAATTTGCTGAGAAGAAGCGGGTATATTTATGCTGCAACCCTGTATTTATTCAGTTTAGACGTGTGTCACCCCCGCCCCCAATGATGTTATGGACATTTTCTTATTTTTCTTCACTCTTCTATGATTTTACATATCTTTTGATTTGGCATAGGCCTACTTGATTCTTCAGGGCAGCTCCCCTTTTTAATCTAGTACAAATGAGAGCCCCATAAACCCAAACCATGAAAGTAGATTAATCCCTGTTCAAATGCAGGTGCCAACTCCCTCTTTACAGGTTTTAAAAGAGGACTGGACACATTGAGGGAGTATCTCCTTCAAAATCCATTATAAAGAAGCTCCAGAAGTATTATAGTCAGTCAGTCATCCGAAGATCTTGTTTATTCAATAGGCAATAAAGTATAGGGGTTGTAACTTCAGAAAGTCTAACCGTCAAATAGGATGGTTAATTATATGTGTCAACTTGGATGGACCACAGTGACCAAATGTTTGATCAAACACTATTCTAGATGTTTCTGTGAAGGTGTTTTTGGATGATATTTGCTTAAAATGATAGACTTTGAGTAAAGCAGATTACCCTTCCCAATATGGGTGAGCTTCATCCAATCAATTGAAGGCCCAAGAGAACAAAAGGTCTAGCGGATCTGTTTGATTCCAAAGTTTATACTCTTTCCAATTAGATATATTATTTCTTGAGAAGTACAAAACCTCTAGATGCCATCTAATCATTATAGGATAAATATATTTCCCACATTTTCTCAGAAGATTTTAACTTATATTAACATGACCATCATGTGTTTTTCAAATGTTAATACCTACATAATTGGTATTCTTAGACAAGTTGGGATGAACTCTGTATTAGTCATAGTAAAATTAGGCTAAGTAGAAAAAACAAAAAACAAAACAAAAAAAAACAGACAAAAAACAATCTTTGAATCTCAGTAGTTTAAAATACCCAAGGTTTATGTGTTACTCAGGCTGTGTTTATATCATAGGTGACTTTGGGCTGTTAATTCTGAATCTTTCTTATATAGAACTAAGACCGAAAGACAAACATAATCAGGTGTATTATTGGCTGCCATGGGAGAAGGAAAGACCATATTTGGAGTATTTGTGCTAGCAATTATATGATCATCCCTGAAGCAACCATCAGCCTAATTCTTGGTCAACAGTATCAGAGATGCATCCAGAAAAATTACATACATGGAGTTCTTGGTTTTGTACATTCTATGGGTTTAGACAAATGTACAATAACATCTAGACATTATTATAATATCACTCAAGACCATTTTTAATGCCCTAAATTTCTTTTGTGCTTTGCCTATTCATCACTCCCTCCCCCTTAGTACCTGGCAACCATGAATCTTTTTATATATCCATAGTTTTGCCTTTTCAAAAATTTTATATAGTTGGAATCATACAGGATATAGCCTTTTTGGATTGGCTTCCTTCACTTAGTAATATGCATTTAAGCTTCCTGCATGTCTTTTACTGACTTAATCACTCATTTCTTTTTAGCCTGTATAATAGTCCATTTTCTGGCTATACTACAGTTTATTTATCCATTAACTACTGAAGGACATCATGGTTGCTTCCATATATTGGCAATTATAAATAATAAAGCTTGCCTTCAGCATCCATGTACAGGTCTCTGTGGGTATATAAGTTGTAAATTGGGGGGGGGGATGTTATATACCAAGGAGCATAACTCTGAATTGTATGGAAAGAGTAAGTTTAGTTTTATAAGAAATTGTCAGACTGCCTTCCATAGCAGCTCTACATTTTGTCTTCCCACTAGCAATGAATGAAAGTCCTTACTGCTCTACATCCTTGCCAGCACTGGTGTCTATGCTCTGGGTTTTGGACATTTTAATAGGTATGCACGTTGGACTTTTTGACATGTTTTTTCTCCCCTATGACTTCAGGTCCCATACTTCCTATTGTGCCTATGAGATGCCAGATAAGTTTGAGAAGGCCAGTCTTTAAGAGGACATATAAGGAAAGCAATTTTTAAAAAATTCCATCCTAAATTATCTATGTCTAAAAGGGTGCATTTTATAAGATAAAAAGCATGTTATATTATTATAACAAAGAAAATAATCTTATTTTTCTCATGCCATATATAACAGAGTAAATAATTATAGAGATAAAAGCATTTTGGAACTCCCTGCCTAGCTATTTAACTTTATGTGTAAATAAGGAAGTCTTATTCCTTGAAAAGGGAGTCATACTCAGGTTGACTTGATAGGATTTTGTCATGAAAAAAAAAATCCGTCTAAATTGCTGAAGACTCCAGAATGGCTCCAAGAATTCTATTAGCTTTGCTTTAGAAATTCATGGTGGTCACATTTCCAAGACCTACTACTTGCATACCTACCTACAGATCTCTTTGAGGAGTCTCCTTTGTCTCAGTGAGAGATGGCTGGTAGGTTCTGCTGAAGAAAGGCTTCAGGGATGGTATAATGATTAAGAACCCAGTTTCTTGAGTCTGATGACTTGGGTTCACATTCTGATTATCACAACAGTTTAGTAACTGTTGGCTTTGGGGAAATGACTTTACATCTGTGCTCTTCAGTACTTCTGTGATATGGGGAAATAATGAACCCACCACATAGGTTCCTTATGTGTATTAAAGCATTTGACATTGTAAAGCACCAGTAGTTCCTGGCCAGGTGTTAGGGCTGATGTACTTGTTAAGTAAAATGCATAAGTCAAGCAAGTTGTTAATAGGTTAATAAAATTGGCCAGTTTCCTCATAATTCAAACATGAACATTATTATTCCACAGTAGTCAGTCTTGTTAAATAAACACTAATGTGAAGATTTCTCAAGAAGACTTTACTTCCTCCATTCATATTTAAACAAGGGCTTTAAAGATTCATTGGATATTGCTCTGTCTGCATCTACTTCCTTTTGGAATAGCCACAAAAATCCATCTTACAAAGAAACCATGAAGCTGGATCAGTAGAGTCTGATATTTATAATGGCCACAAACTCTGAATTATTCCAGCTACATAGATGGGGCAGGTGGGTGGGCACTGTTGTACTAATCACCTGTAAAGGTGCTCTTCCCTGGTATGTGCTGCGAGAGCATGAACATTACCTTCTTTATAGCCACCAGACATTACTTTTCAGCCACATCTCTCGAGGACTTATTGGGGTACAAAGTGAAGGGAGCAGTTTTGTTTGTTTGTTTTCTGACTACTATAATTGACTTTCACTCAACTATTTCCAAATACAATTCAAAGACAGCCCTATGAAAAAGGATATCTTTGTTATTAAAAAGGTTTGGGAGAGGGGCGTTTTCTATGTCTATGTACTAGGTTTGGGGGGGGAAGGTTGTTTTTTATTTTAATCTTAAGTTTTTATAGCTGTTTGCCTGTAGCAATTTACGATGGAGTTGCCCTGGAGTGCTGGTTGAAGCAGTAAAGTGTTGTGTTATTGAATGCTGCACCACCCTTGCCCATTTTGCTATTACTAATACAACATTAATGTGCTTACTAAATCACAAAAACACCAAGTAGAAACTGATGCAGAAAGTTTTTATAGATATTCAGCAATTAGCAGGGGCCAATAATTCCTATTTATGGAATAACAAATAAAACCTAAGTGATTTTTTAAGCCTCAGTACATTTCAACCAAAATGTGTTGCAATATGTGAGTTTTTGCCCTAGGAGATAAAAAATTAGACATTATGTGCATAATATACCTTCTTTATAATTTATTCTGACTCTAGTATGACATTTGAAAATTATGCAAGACTTGTTGGTCCTCTGCTTTGTACAGGAAATGCATAGCTCTATAAAGGGCAGTCGTAGTATTGAAAAGCCGGAAGTGCATTTATGCTTAATTATTATATAATTATATTTCATACTTTGTAATAGCAATGGAATAATGATAATCTTAAATAGATACATTTATTCTTTTGAAAATACTTATTTAAGGAATGGTTTGAAAGTGTTCGAGTTACCATTTGTTGTATTCTTACTACAGCATAATTGCATTTATTCTTTCCAGCAATGTGATAAAATTGGGAGTATCAGCATTTATAGGTAAGAAACTGAGAGTTTTTTTTATAGTAAACAAAAACAAGGCCACGTAGTTAGTAACAGGGACACATAATAAATAGCTAAATCAGGATAATCCCATGACTAAATTATATTCTTAATCTTATGCTCTTTTTTAATTAATTTCTTATGCTCTTAATTATTACATTTATTGCCTGGCTGATGCTTTGAAAATCTATATCCAACATTGCTGTCTTCATTATCATCTTCACCAGTAAATGAACATTTGGTATGGTATGTATAGGACACATTACATTTTAGTCAACTTTTAATTACCCATGGTAAAGAAAGGAAAGAAGCTTATGGGAAATTGAAGTACATATACATTTCTCATTTTCCGATTTTAGCATAAATTAGGATAGAAATTTACATTATAATAGAAAAAATTAGTTAATAAATTCAAGAGGACATCAGATAATACAAAATTCTAGTATCAGAGTAGCTTAAAATAGGTCTAGATTTTGCAAAAATCTACTTGACCTCCACATTATAACAAATCTCTTATCTCAAAGGTAATAGTGTGTGCCATCACTTTAATGTAATTCTTATAGTGCAGGACCCTGGACCACAATACTAACTGATAATATGATAGTTAATCTTTCACATTACAGTCTCCATGTCTCATCTTTATGATAGAAAAGTTGAAGAAGTTAGTGCAGTGTTATATCTGGGAACCCTTCTTCAATGCCAACCTTAAACATTTATTAGCAACTTGGTGTGATTTAATGGGTTTCAGGAATGTTTTATGCTTCAAGGAATGCTCCTTTTTTGACTATCACAATGGCTAAAGTTCTTGCAGTAGATAGTCATTTATTCACAGCTTGGAAAGTTCAACATTCAGGAGTTATTTACAAAATTTCAAATATCCATGATTAGTGTAATTACTCTATATGGGTGATGATATAATTTATTGTCCATAGTAGAACATATTTCTAGGATAAACCTAACAGGATGTCAGGAAAATAGGTATAAATCAGGACTATACCAGGCAAACTGGGACATATAGTTAACCTCACATGTAAGTAACTATCAGTTAACTTCTGTTTTAAACATTAGATGAAAGCAGGTTTAGAGTCAGTCTAAACATGATTGTAATGCAGAGGTATTATTCAGGGGAGAGTGCCAAAGATGAATGTCAAATATTACATAATTTTGTGGATGACTTATCAACACCAAGTTTATCAGTGAAATTGAACCCACATACCTTGACATTCTCTTTTAGTAATGTATCCGGTAAACTCTTCAAACTACCCTCACCCATTCCCAAAAAGGAGACCAAAGAAATAATAAATGATGTGCATTGAGGCATTGGGAAGCCAACAAGAAAGTAGAGTTATTGGTACAGAATCTAAGAGAGGATGAAGACCAAGTGAGAGTAGTCCAGATTAAGGCATGAAGGCAATTGTCAATGTTAGAGGGAGTGGCTTGGGAAGAGACTAAAAGTGAATCTGTAGCCTTGCTGATCCCAGGAGACTTTTCATAGTAGGCAGTGAACACCAAGAAGGGGAGCCCTGGTGAATGCCTTTCATTTTAAATTGTAAACCCAAGGTACTACACCCTGAGAATAAGAGGGAGTCAGAAGTAGAACAGCTCTCACAGCACTTAATGTGAATCATTTTAGTACCTGAAATTGTATAGAGGTGAACGTGAATTGTTAGGATACACTTGGCAAAAGAAAATGTAATTCCTCTCTGGAGGAAGATTACAGTCCCAGTCTCACAACAACTTCACAACTTTTCAAATATGATATCCAGCATACAATAAAAATAACCAGACAAATGAGAAAAGAAGATAACATGAAGAAAAAAAGATAGCACAATAAACTTGAAGGAAAAAGCAAAAATAACACACAATAATGAGCAATTAAGCTGCAGAACTGTGGCACTAAGCTAACCATGAAAAGAATTGTAAAAGATTGTGTTACTTATGAGAGAACTGAAGAAATTGACTAATGAAAACAATGCAAAGGAAGACAAAAGAGTAGAGGAAAAGGAAACTAGAACAAATGGAATAAGCAGAAAGCACTCAAAAAATGGAAGATTGTAACTCCAAAATATCAGAAATTTTATATCAAATGCAAATGGACTAAGTGATCCAATTATAAGGAGATTGTCCATCTAGACCAAAAGTTCAGAACACAAATATATACTATTGTATGTGTGTGTGTGTGTGTGTGTGTGTGTGTGTGTGTATGTGTGTTACTGGGGATTGAACCCAGAGGCATTCTACATCTGAGCTAGACCCCCAGCCCTTTTTTTTTATTCCTTATTTTCAAACAGTCTCACTAAGATGTGGAGGGCCTCACTAAATTGCTGAGACTGGACATGAACCTGTGATCCTCCAGTCTCAGCCTCCTAAGTACTAGGATTACAAGTATGCACTACCATGTCCAACAAATATATACTATTTTAAGCCGGGTGTGGTGGCGCACGCTTGTAATCCCAGTACTTGGGAGGCTGAGACCAGAGGATCCGGGTTCGTGGCCAGCCTCAGCTACTTAGTGAGGCCCTCCGGAACTTAGTGAGATCCTGTTTCAAAATAAAGAATAAAAACTAGGGCTGGGGATGGAGCTCAGAGGTAGAATGCCCCTGGGTTCAATCCCCAGTACTGCAAAAAAAAAAAAAAAAAAGATTTAAAAAAATATATATACTATTTTAACAGAGATATAATTAGATTTAAGAATAAGGAAAACATAAATAAAAATAATGAAAAACATTCACATGTAAATGCTAATCTAAAGAAAATAAATTTAATGATCTTAATACCAAAACAAATTTGTGGTAAAAATTGTTGCTAAAGATGGCCTTTCCTAATGATAGAACACTGACTTTCTCAGGGGAAACCACACGATAAGTGACTTTCTGCTTATATTAGTGCTCATATACCACCTTCCTTTTCACATATTAGTAAAAATAGCATGTATTAAGTTCTCACTATGGCCATACACTATTCTAAGCACTTTATACAGATTGACTCATTTAATCTTCACAGCCACCCTGTGAGGTGGGCTTTAGTGTTAACCTCACTTTACAGATGAAGAGGTTGAGGAATTAAGAGTTGGCCACAGTTACATAGCATGCAAACACTGGAACTGGGATCAAATCCAGGCAGTCCATCCTCCAAGTTATGAGAATAAATGTTTGAGTGGGAAAAGTCTAAGTGGGCCAAATACTTTTTGTCTTTTTCATTATTTTTATTTCTCTGTTACACATTTCAAACCAATTTTTCACAGATGGGGTTGGGCCTAAAATATTCCTTGCCCTCTGTCTCACGTATTAGTTTAGATTATTCTCTACCTCTTCTTTTTGGAATCTCCTAAAAGCCATGAGATGGTATTTTCTTATTACCACTGGACTCACATTTCTTTTGAATCTCTTTAACCAAAGAAAAAGTGAACAGTCTGGAGCATCCCTTCAAAGCCTTTCTTGTATATAGGATAAACCAAATGCTATATGGCGTTAGAGGGAAAGGTTAAGAGGCCTTCTCGTTCTGTATTGTTTTGCTACACGAGGAAATGTTTCCATCTAGCTAGATTTTAAGTAAATATAGGTCATGCATTGAGGAATTGTTCTCTATCAGTTACTTGAAGACATTTACTAGGTAAAACTTCTAATACATATGTGCGTGCGGATGCACATGCACACCCACACCCACATATCACTCGCTCACCACCCTCTCTCTTTCCTTAAAAGGTGGAAAGCCATCACCATCTGAACAGAAATAATAGGGGCTTCCAGGCTCATTTAAAGAGGTGTATGTGTCTCTCATGTCCATCCAAGCTCCATCCAGTTTCAGCTTCCAGGAATGGGGCTTTTTTAGGGAAGAGGTTATGAAGCCATATGTGTTACTGGTAACTTCAATGCAGCTCCTTTTTGTTTGACCCCATGATAGCAAGGAGCTTATCTGCTCTTGCTGACTGTTTATGCTCAGTAAATACCATAGGGGTATAATCACATTTGTAGAGTAATCAGAGACAAATGAATGAACACCTGTGACCTCATTGCCTCTTCACCTTGCTCACCTCCAGCCCTCCCACTCTCCTTACTTTTCTTCTAGCAGGTCATTTGCATGTGCTTCGCCCTCTGCCTGCAATGTTCTTCCCCTAGCTCTCAGCTTGACTGACTCTTTTATCTCTGCAGGCTTTTACCGAAACCTTGCTTTCTCAGCAAATCTTCCCTATCTATGCCAGCTAACATACATTTCTGTCTCAAACATCCCTCTCTTCCTCTCAACTTTATTTTTCTTTTGGCCTAGCTTAAAATAACTTCAGGTTTTTGTTTTTGTTTTGTTTTACTAATCAGGTATGCTATTAGTCTACCTCTCTTGATAGTTCTACATGGGGAGTGATTTTCTTTCTATTAAACTTAGGACAGTGCCTGCCACTTAATATATGCTCCATAAATATTAGTAAAGTGAATGAATGGAAAAGCCTGAAACCCAGGACCTGTTTTACTGGGTTTGAAGTTCCCCCCAAAGAGGAATCATACTCCCCAAATTATCACTTACTATATTCAGGCATCTTTGGAAAGTTTCACTTTAATTTTGCTGAACCTCTGTTACCTCCACTGTAAATGGAGGAAAAGAGTAATCAGCAACAGAGACTAACAGATAGTACTGTCAGTAAATAGTAAATGTGGACTACTCGCAGAATAATACTGAGCATTTTGTAAGAAAAATGGATATGGACTAAGTTGTCTATGGATGCCAGCAACTATGATTTGAGAAAGGGAAGCAAAAGTAGGATGAGGGGGTTCCAGGTGTCCTTGAGGAACAGAATGACCAGCTGTCTGCAACATTCTAGTCTAGAGCAGGAAATCTGTAGCACATTTGCTAAGCTCAAGTCAACTTCCCTTTTCCTTTTAAAATACCAATCTCTAGATTGGGTGGGGGTGGGGGGCAGGTGGGAGAGGGATCAACATTCTGAACCATAAATAGAATGTCGGTGTGTGTGTGTGTGTGTGTGTGTGTGTGTGTGTGTGTGTGTATGTGTGATTGCAGGCAAAATATCATTTGGGGATGATGGTGGATCAATCATTTTGGTATTTGTTTACTGTGTTGCATTGTAGGAAATTTGATGCTATTTCAATTGCATCACCATATCTGATGTCAAGTGTGCATGTAATTCGTAGGTGTAGGTAATTGTCACCACAAAATATTTCGTGAGAAAAATTTCCTGACAGTGTTAAGCAGCAGTATGGAAATTACTCAAGAGAGAGATGCATTCAAATAGGATAATTTCTAACTGAAATATTAAGTGCAATGAATATGCCAGCATCAACCTTGATGTATCCATTTGGACATTTTCCACCTCTCTAGTGGTTAGTCTAATACCAATTAAAGCATCACAGATTGCTATTATCTTTTTGCATTATTATTTTCACGAATTAATTTTGTTTTAAAAAATCAGACCTTTTCAAGTGAGAATAAATTTAAATATCTGAGGTACAAATGTAAGGCTGAATGTCAGGTCCCATTCATATCTATAATTTCAAATTTTGAAACTACAGAGTCCTGGGACTAATCTAGAAAAATTAAAAGTGGAGGAACTGACCTCTCGGTTCACCTAATCATTCCCCTTGCTGTTTATGGAGACTCTAAATAGTAGTTGTAGGTTCCTACTTCTGATATTACTTAACACTTTGCTCCTTCTATTCATTTATTTATTCACTCATTCATTTATTTATCCATCTATCTACCTACCCATCGACTGATCCATTGTTTTGATCTTTCATTAGGCATCATTTATGCGCCTGAAGTGCTATTTAGTACTGAAAAAACAAAATGCACGCTAATATTTTTCTGCAGTGCCTCATAGTTTAGTGAGAGGAGCAAACATGTTAGTAAATAACTATAATATGATGAGATATGTCATAAAATACAAGTATGGGCAAAGTCCTGACTGGAAGAATCATGGAATGGTAATATTTCTTCTGGGGTATGAAACAAGTGTAGTTCAGGTAAGGCTCAATGTACACAAAGATAAGGAAGCATGAATGAGCATCTGGAATCTTAAGGGTGTTAGATAGTGAAGCGTGGTTGGCGTCAGCCCATGTGCTTCTGTGGAGGCTTTGGGAAGAAGGGGAGATGAAACTTGGTGGGTTGGGGTCTATCCATGAAAGATTTTATATATCATAGCAGGGATTTAGATTTCTTTTTGTAATAAGACATTTGTAGTTTTTTTGGGGGGGGTGATGGTGATAAAGAGGAGGAGGAACTGCAAGGGACAAGACAAGTCAGGGAGACAAATCAGGAAGTTATTACAATTGTACAAACCAGATGGAGCCAAGGCCTTGATTAAGAGAGTGATTAGAAACTGATTAGAGCTAAAGCATATGGGAAAAATTTGCTCTTCTTAAAAATATTCAATAGGGGATATATGAAATTAAAGAATATTTCCCAGAGGACTTTCCATGCTTTTGAACAATGTAAAGAAAATGGAACATTGGAAATATGTTTCATATTTTTCCATTGCTCCTTGCTTTTTTGAAAAGTTATGAAGCTCTTCTGAATTTTCTCGAGTTTCATCCTTTGTCTTTAGCCACCATTGTCCATTGCAAGGCATGACACTGACCTATGTCATGGCTGTCTTGGCTCTGATATATCTGGATAAAATCAACTAGACTTAATATGATTATAACACAAAAGTTCTGCTTTTCCTCAGACCTTTGTTTTAATCTTACATTTTTTGATTGGGTAGGGAAAAACCAATTTCAGCAGTAATTGGGAAAAGGGGTCATTTTTGTTGCTCAAGAACTCAAAATATTTTCAAAATTGTAAATTATCTTTTTAACTTATAATATTATTAGTCTTTTTTTTCTGAAATTAGTTTTAACTATCCTGACCTCTCTAATTCATGTAGGCCATGTTTTACTTTGCTTTTGATTCATACTACCAAAAATCTTTCTGGTATCTGTGTCTGATTAGTAGCAACTTCTCCATATTAGTATGTATTATTGCTATTTATAATTTTCTAAAGTACTAAATTGTTATTCAAATATTTGAAATTCAAAATTATGTTTTGATATCTCTGGAGTACTTTGGGCAAGAGAGTGAGAGTATAAAGAAAACTTTTGAAAGTCTATATAAAGTATTATAAATTGCAACTGAAAAATGTGCTGATCACATTCAGATTGTTAAGGGGGATTACAGAATTGATAATGAGTAGAGAACAGCAGAGTTGGCTTGAAAGGTGAATGCCCATCGATGACTAGACCCAAACTTCCATTAAATGACTCGGTCCCATTTACCTGCCTTAAAGTGTGTGTGTGATTCAAAGTCACGTTCAGCAAATTACATTTACCATAGGCATGACTGTTCTGACAAAACTTTTCATGGTTAAGACTACAACTATAAAGTCTTTGAATTCTAACTGAATAATATTGTTTCTATAATTCTTTTTACACTTTTATGTTCAATGACAGTCTACTGATTTCTGAGTTCTTTCTCACTTGATCTTAATGAGCTTTTTTCATTGGATTGTGCAGATTGCTTCCCAAAATATCCAGGAGAATGCTTACTATCCTTGTTTCAATTTCTCATAAAGGTTATTTACTTTAAGTCCCCATTGATGGGTATGTGTTTCTCTTAAATCATGAATGTTAAGAGTTTATAATCCTCTAAGAGAGACACAGATCTCTTCCCACCATGAGCTTTTTTGGAGGAAAAGGAAGTTATTGTCTTGCTGTCTCTTTATGCTTGTTGAAATGCTCCTTTTCTCCCATGTTTGCTTCCTGTGATTATCTATTGAGCAGTGGAGTGTCTGATATGTGTTTGTTCCTTAGGCAAACGTGTAAAACCCTTCAAGTTCAATGGAGAAGTAGAAAGAGAAGGTTTCTGCTGTGCCCGATGACAATTTTTGATTTTACCACATTCAAAAATGTTCTGGCTCCAAGTTGGAGCACTAGTTATGGTGAATCCTAGTGTTGGTCAGATTCTAAGGAAGGGGCAGAAGTTTCCTTGAGAAGTACAGATTCAAAACAACTCCATAAATGAGCTCCTGTCTTGGTTTATTTCTCACAGAGCAGCAGGCGTGTACACCATGTTAACGAGATTAACTATCACCTACTCTTTTTTATAGTTACCACTACCACTCCAGGTGCCCCTGATTTTAAAGGGAGATGATGAATTTGGTGCATCTTGAGGAATCAGAGAGCAAAGAAGTGCTCAATGGTCGGTAAAGAAAGACAATGAATGATCTTTTATTAAAAAGTGGGGAGAAACATCATTCTTTGAACTGATTTGACATCCATACATCTGGCGATTTGTCCACAAAGAGCCAGTATGTTATGATTGATGAACCTAATATTTTGGCTCTGCAATACTGCTTTCCCAGGAATAGGAAATAGATAGCGGAAAACCCTGTGTATATTCCTGGACCTCTGTCTGTGATCAACCTGCCTGATACTTGAAATTTAGCATAAACCAAATCAAAACCAAATTCTTATCTAATGGTCCATTCTTTTTTTTTTTTTTTTGCGGTACCGGAGATTGAACCCAGGGGCGTTCTACCTCCGAGCTACACCCTGGGCCCTATTTTTTATACTTTATTTTGAAACCGGGTCTCACGAGGTTGCGGAGGGCCTCACTAAATAGCTGAGGCTGGCTGCGAACTCAGATCCTCCGGTCTCTGCCTCCCAAGTACTGGGATTACAAGTATGCGCCATCATGCCCAGCTAATGGTTCATTCTTTATATACTGGAATTGTTCCATACTGAATGTTAGGACATACCTGCACCTAGGCAATTAAATGTAGCTAGATTCAAAGATTCATATTTTGATCAACTTTGGAAAATTGAGGCTACAGAATTTTTATTTTATTAGTAGAAAAACCCAGGGAGGATTATAGCTAGAAAAGAAGAAAAAAAATGTCCTATTATCCTACATGTTAAACATCACTGTCTATGCTGTCCTGTCCTTCAGAAAAAGGATTACAGTTTTGCAGCATATAGAAAGGGAATTTTTAATTTTATTTTAAAGAAATATCACAATGGAATGATCATCACTAAACTTAATTATATGGGAGAAGATAGGGATAGAAAGGAGAGAGTATATGCTGTTCCTGGCGTGTCCTTAGAAACTGATGGTCTGGCTTCATCCTGAAGTTACAAGTCCTTCTCAAGACTCCAGAAGCATAAAATTCACTAGACAGGTACCTCAAGGAAGGGTTGTTACTAAGAACCATTTGTATCTGTAACTCAAACCCACTAGGAAGTTAAGAGAAAATGCTCTCTTTGTAATCTCTAAGCTACTATAAATAATTTCTTCCAAGTTTCAGCCTTTCTTCTCCTCAACTCCACTTATCTTAAACTCATTTTTAAGCACAATTTTACAGATTACTTCTGGTTTCCCTCATATGTACTGAAGCTAAAATTCTTGAGAAGTGTGAATCTTGACCAGATTTTAATGTTTAAAGTAAAGCTTTACTGCAGAAAATGGATAAAAACTATCAAATTATTCCTCTACAAATGAGAGGCATTCCACTTGAGTTCAAAATCTCAACTGTCTCTAAAAAATGTGTGAACTATGCTAGTATGTGGGAATAATATCTTTAAATTTTTACTCACATTTCCTAGAGGCATTTAATACAATTATTTTCCAGTCTCAAGGCATTCTTGGGTGTTTTAAGACAGTTCCTATCCTATATACTGTTGCCTCTTGCTGTTACCTTAACTTGATATTACGTTTTGGTTTGGTTTGGGTTTTGTTTTGTTTTTGTAATTTTCCAACTGGAACAACTAGGAAGTATGTATGCTTGGGGTGCAGGGGAAGGAGAAAAGAAGCCTTGTCTTAGGCAATTCTGTAAAATCCCAAAGGAATTTATTAGCTCCCCAAAGAGAAAGCAGAAGGTGCTTTGGCTAACAGTGAATGTCACTCAGAGAGAGTCAGCTGATCTGTTTCTGAGTGAATGGATGGGCATAAATGGCAGTGGAGACAGTCATCTGCTTCCATGAGTCACGTAGGAGAGTTCATGGCAGGCACACTGTACAGCTTTCAAAGTTCCAGGAAATAGCGCAGGTCCATCTGTTCAAAAGATTCATTTCCAGTCAAGATCTTCATTTGCACAGCACAGGAAGCTCAAAGCCACTGACAGATGTTGCATTTGTGGTAAAAGCTCACTAGTTCTGCATTCTAATTTGATGAATAGGCCTTTTAAAAATGAAGTGTCCAGAGTGGATACCCCACTGTTGAATTTAGTTGCTTAGGGTAAAGTTTTATCCCATTTGGAAGCAGTGCTTCTTAAGTAAGAAATCTCAGTAGTTGGGGGGCTAGAAGGGACTTAGAAAGAAGCTCAATGAGTCCAGCTGACTCACTTGGCAGAAATAACTGGAGATTCAGAGATTTTGAAGTGACTTATCCAGAGTTCTAAAACTAGCAGGTAGTAATGCTGGTATAAAGCTCTGGTCTCCTGACTAGCAGAATAAGGCTGCCTCTCCTCAGTCATAGCCGATGTGTGGTTCTCTTTAGAAGTCCAGGAGGATTATATGCTAAGTCCAAGGAATGTCTCCATTTCCTGCTTCCATACTGTGACTCACACGGAGCTACACCTAAATATGATCAGTGAGCTACAGAAATGCTCTCTCTTTTGTTCAAAACGACTGTCTTTCCATTTGCCTAAGGCTGTTACATTTTTCAAGAATTTATAGGACAGATAGAATAGTCCAAGGTCATTTAGTGGAAATTGCTGAAGGATTAAACAGATGGCCTTTAGTATCCCAATGTTAAACATTCAAGTCCAGCACCAGAAGTTCTTTGGGAGGGGAAATAAACTATGTTATGAAAATATGATTTTCAGGGCTACAGAAATCACCTCCATCACCAAGAAAGTAAAACATAGGCTTAAATTTCTTATATAGATGGGTCTATTTATGAAGGTGATTCATATGCCGTTGCTTTACAGCACCTCACCTGTACCTGCAAGGTATCTAGTCAGCTTGCTTGCTTGTGCATGTATGTCCCAGACAGATCTGTGTCTTTCATTTTGTAATACCTCCTGGTGTAAGGTGCTTTGGGATAGGACAAGTGCATCCATGTACAGTTATGACCAACTTAACAGCCGCTTTTCTCTAGCTTAAAGGAGAAAACCTGCTACTGCAGGGTTTTAATTGCACATTTAGTACACAGAAAGTTGAAGCAGGAGCCTAATTCATGTACTTGTAAGAGCTACATTTAAGAATACATTTGGAATGAAGCAGCAATTATCTTCCAAGAAAGGAAAAGTTCATTCGAATCAGCACGTAAGATTATGAAGGTATTCTGTTTTTCCTTTTACCTTGATCGAATAAGTTACATTTACTGGAATGCTTGTTCGAAGTTGTGTCTATTTGCGATGTTATTAAACAGCTCTATTATAAAGATTGGACACAGGCTGCATTTAGACCTGCTGCTTCCTCTCAGAATTACTGCTATGTTTCCTTGCTTTCTAGTTGTTTAAGTAATGTTCATTAGCTCAAAAATAAGTGTTTCTCTAATAATATGGGTATTTTAGTGAAAATTTAACTCTTTTTTTACATGAATTAACTGCACTGTTCATAATGCATTTTTTTTCTATTACTGTGCATATATGACTGATTTTATATTCACTGGAATATAAATGCTATTCAATAGTTCCTCATAACAACATTTTAATGACCATATTAGAGAAGAGAATATGTTGTTTTGTAAATGAAGCTAATGTAATATAAGATTCACATTAATGCTCTGGAGATTTGGCAGTGATTTCACAAATTTATGTAGATGGCAAATTGAACAAACAAGATTTTTAAAAAAGTTGGGGATATGGAGTAGAGCTCAAAGAAAAACAGTGTCAGGGCACCATTAATAATGAATAAGGAGATTTGCAGATCATCATTTCATTGTGGCATAATCATACAACATTCACTTTTTACGGCCTAGATAAAGTGCAGTGCTTATTTTCTAAATCTATGTCCTGCATACAAGTCCAATGGTAGTGGGCCCATCAAAAAAACAGTTAGAAAGAATGGAATTTTGTATCCGAGAAGGCTAGTGGCATATGCTCAGAAATAATCAGGGGCAAAAACTAAGAATTTAGTGCATTTAGATGCCTAAAGATGTAAATGTATGTGAATAATCATCGTTCACATGTAGAGCCCGCACTGCATGCATAGCTCTGCTCCCAGCACTTGATCGATACTTCTCAGCTCATGCAGCCTGTGATGCAGATGCTAGTCGTGTTGCTGCTTTACCAGGAGCCCACAGTGAGATCGGTGGAATGCTTTACCAGGAGCCCACAGCCTTTGAGCCACTACTTTCTATCAGTTGTCTGGAAAGACATCATCTCTCTCAATGTCAGTCAAAACTGTGGTCACATTCTTGATTTATGACTTTTATTACTCACAAGATTATGAGAAGAAAGAATTGAGCCGGGCGTGGTGGCGCACGCTTGTAATCCCAGTACTTTGGGAGGCGGAGACCGAAGGATCCAGGTTCGCAGCCAGCCTCAGCTCTCTTGTTCTCTCTCTCCCTCCCTCCCTCCCTCTCTCTCTCTCTCTCTCTCTCTCTCTCTCTCTCAGTGAGGCCCTTCGCAACTTCGTGAGACCCAGTTTCAAAATAAAGTATAAAAAATAGGGCCGGGGGTGT
>PVJS01014215.1:5000-15000 GCA_004027185.1 Glis glis
TCAGAATTTTCTCAAATTCTTCAGTTAAAAAAGAATTTGAAATTTTTATATAACTTTATTTGCTAAAACCCATAGATGTACCATTTCCCAAGTCTGAATGCCTTGGTAGTTTTAACACTCAAGGAGTAGGTGTAGGTAAGACAGTTTAAAGAAAAACTATGAGAAATTACTGTATGGTGTATTTTAAGAGGTTCCTCCTTAGAAAATAAGACCTTTTAACTAATTTTTAAAAGAATGATACACACGTAGAGAAGTTTATCAATTCATCAGTCCTTTGATAAATTGGGCACATAGGGAATCATAGCATAAATCTTTTTTCTGTATTTGACCAGAGTGAATGTATTCTGAGACTCAGCCATCTGTTTTCTGAGGGTATGTTTTTATAGGTATGTGGCTCAATACTTCTTATTTCAAAGCTATCAACCAAAAGGTGCTATTATATGTCAAGAGGCAGTGTAATGATCTGAGCAGGTGTTAGATTAAACATAAAAATTACATATCATGGTTGTGTGAATTTTCTTTTTCTCAGTCCTCCAAGAATAGGCAGCCCTTTATAGTCTGCAGACTTGGTATCTGTGGATAGAGCTAATTCTCTTTTGCTTCTTAGTAAAACTTTAGAGATTGTGGTTTTCTTGGTAAAAGCTTTCTTTTTCAAACCTTGAATATTCCCATTAATGAAGGTGCATGGAATGTCTGCTACATTCTGAGCATTGTTGGTATGATTTGTGACAAATAAAAAAAAACAACAGTAAGCTGTGGCTCGAGGTTTTTTGTTTTTGTTTTTTTGTTTTTGTTTTTGTTTTTTGCAGTACCAGGGATTGAACCCAGGGGTGTTTTACCTCCGAGCTACACCCCCAGCCCTATTTTTTTATCTTTTATTTTGAAACTGGGTCTCACGAAGTTGCAGAGGGCCTCACTAAGTAGAGAGAGAGAGAGAGAGAGAGAGAGAGAGACAGGGAGAGAGAGAGCTGAGGCTGGCCGTGAACCTGGATCCTCCGGTCTCCGCCTCCCAAAGTACTGGGATTACAAGCGTGCGCCACCACGCCCGGTGCTCGAGTTTGTTTTTTGTTTTGTTTTTGTTTTGAGATGAGTTTTTGCTATACTGTCCAGGCTGTCCTCCAACTCCTCCTACCTCAGGCTCCTGAGTAGCTAGGACTACAAGTGGTGCCACCACTGTGCCTGCCCACAGCTTCAGTTTTGAGGCATATTTATGAGTCTTATGGAAACAGTAGTCATGTGAACTCAAGATACAGTAGAACATGAATAGAACTACAGTTACGGTTACATACTATTGGATTATAAAGTAAATGCCTTCTATAATATGATTTACATGAGAATTTCCACCAAAACACTTTCTGCAATTCTTCATACATGATTCTGTCAGACCAACATAGACTAAATTGAAATTTTTTCTGAGCAGCATTTGCTTACATATTGGTGATTGTACACTGGTATACCGTCATCATTTATCCCAGCAGTTATAATAGGTGAGAGACACTTAAAATTTTACACAAATGGTTGCAAGATGCTTAAGAACCCACATTTAGAGACTCAGTCCAACTTTTGTAAACATCTGACATTTTTATTTACTTGTTTCAGACAGATGACTCTAAACAAAAGTGACACATTTTAAGAGTTTCTTCAGGATTACCACTCTACTAATACCTGTCCACTTCTCCTAACTGAGGTGATTCATTATCACTTGTTCTGCCCCACCCAGACCCCCCTTTTATTTTTGTTTTCCTTCCTTTTCCCCATTGAAATATGTGTATTCAGTCTGTATGTCATCCCATAAGTGTTTATGACTACTGCTACTTCTACTACTAATAAACCTCTTTTTAATGCATATTTTACCAGAAAGACTAATATATGTTTAAGTGAAGGGCATTAAGAAGTAGCCTTAGATAATATGCAGTGCATTAAATTAAAGCCTTAAAAAGATTATCTTTTCTTTCATTATCAATAATATGTGTTAGTCTCATGTGGATCAAAATCAACTCAAGGTGTTCATCAAAATTAAAGGAGGGCTGTTGGGGAAGAGGGGTAGAACCAGTCCTCTAAAGTGATTCTGACAAACAACAGGTTTGGGAGCCACTCAAGTTTATAAGTGTCTACAATAGTTGTAAAGTCCAGTGGGAAAATACTGCAGGGAAAGCAGAGTTTTGATGCTTTTCAGATCAGCCACTGAACGTTGTATGCACTCAAACATTTATACCCTGGACTCTACAGATGGGTTTTACAGCATAAGAATTCCCAGCAGTAGCTTTCAACTAGGCATCTCAATTGTCTTTATTAATTCCTATCACTCATACAATCCATTTCCATGAATTTGCTGCCATAAAACAATGCAAATTTCCTAATATCTTACAGTTCTAGGGGTCAAAAGTTCAAAGTGGGCCTCACTAAACTAAAATCAAGTGTCAGCATTGCTATGCTCCTTCTGGAGCTCTAGGGGGAAAATTGGATTTGCCCCCTACTCTTTTCTAGCTCACATTCCTTAGCTAATGGCCCCCTTTTATCTTCAAAGCCAGCAATGTTTGTGTTGTCCTTACACTGCATCACTGTGACAGTGACAACAGTGACACTCCTGCCCCATTCACTTTCAGGATCTGTGTAATTACATTGGGCCCTCCCTGATAATCCAGGATATTTAGCCCCTTTGTCAAAAATCAGTTGGCTGTAGGTGTGTGGGTTTGTTTCGGAGTCTTCTGTTCTGCTCCATAGGTCTGTGTGTCTGCTTTTCTGCCAATACCATGCTGTTTTTATTACTATGGCTTTGTAGTATAGTTTGAAGTCAGGTATTGTGAATCTTCTCAGTCATTCCTCCTAGCTGGGTGTGGTGGTACACACCTGTAATCCTAGTACTTGCGAAACTGAGACAAGAGGATTGCAGGTTCAGGGCCAGCCTCATCAACTTAGCAAGGTCCTCAACAAGCTTAATAAGAACCTGTTTCAAAATAAAAAGGAATGGGGGTGTGACTCAGAAGTAGAATGCCCCTGGGTTCAATTCCTAGTAACACACACGCACACACATACACACATACACACACACTTCATTCCTCCTTGCCGTGTAATGCAGCATATTCATAGGTATCGTGGATTAGGACTTCTACACCTTTGGAGGGAGGCTGTTATTCTGGATACCTTCTCACCTATAGATCCTGTGAGGAGAGAAAGGTGACTCATGTCTGACTGCAGAGGAGCAGGAGGGAGAGTCATGGCTCTGACTGCAGAGGAGCGGGAGGGGGGAGTCATGGCACTCGTCAAGGCTGTGCTCACGCAGAGCCAGAGCCCGGCACCACAGAAAGCACGTACTCTTCCAGCATGATGCTGGTTGCACCCTGGTGAACATTCACCTGTCCCAGAGTTCGGATGGAGCCCCCACCATGGGAATTGGGACCATCTGCCTACCAAGCAGTTCTTTCTGGAGGCAGTTCTACTGAACTCTAGTCAGACACACTCAGATTAAAAGAATTTGAAATTCAAATTAAATCTCCATCTCTTCGTAGCACTCTCTTTTTGATGTGTAAGTCAGAAAATTTGCCACTAATATTTCAATAGACTCAGAATTATCTTAGCATTTTTCATTGGAACATTGATTTATCTAATTAGATAACTAACTCACATAAATAGATAACTAACTCACTTGACTATTAAGACAGCAGAGAATTACTTTATTTGTATTTTTTGAAAATCATGCAAAAACATGCCAAGAAGTTATATTGAATAGGCCTAACATGTTGTTAGTTACATTGGGCACAAGAATATGCATAAAGTTAAATAATATGAAAGTTAAGTTACAAGAATGTAAAAATGGAATTAAGATCATGAGGGACTAGAATAGTGTCAGAAAAAGTTGAATAAATAAATTGGGTTTGAACTGACCATTGTATTATGGGTAGTATTTGATATTTATCTTAATAACATGATTTCTGACAATAAATAACAAGTAAGTAATGATTTACTACGTTTTAAGTAACTCAGAACTAAAATGAATTCTGTGTGCAAGATTGGTACAAAGTAAGGGGCACACTGAAATTTAGGATTAAATTATATTGTGTTTGGAGGGCTATACTTTAAGATTTTTTTAAGACTTATTTTTTCATCAAAGTATTGTGGGCCTATGAAATCTTGTTCTTAAAATGAAGTTGAGAGCCAGGCATGGTGGCGCACACTTATAATCCCAGTACTTGGGAGGCTGAGACTGGAGGATCGCAGGTTCACCGCCAGCCTCAGCTACTTAGGCCTTCCGCAATTTAGTGAGACCCAGTTTCAAAATAAAGAACAAAAAATAGGGCAGGGGTGTACTTCGAAGGTAGAATGCCCCTGGGTTTAATCCCCAGTACTGCAAAAAAAACTGAAGTTATGAAGTTGACACTTCTCTAAAAAGACCCAATACAAGAAAAGATGAAAAATTATTTCATGCCCCATGATTTTTTGTTCAGTATGTTATGTGGAAAATAATCATAACTAACCTATCCCAAAGCTTACTGTCTCTCAGACAGTATGTGTATGCGTGTGTGTATGTGTGTGTGTGTGCATGTGTGTGTGTGTGTGTGTGTGTGTGTGTGTGTGTTACTGGGGATTAAACCCAGGGGCTGAGGCTGTCCTGTCTCAGCCTCCCAAGTACTGGGATTCCAGGTGTGCACCACCACCCCCAGCAGACTTCATGCTTTAAACCGAATGGTTGTTGCCGTGCGTGGTGGCACACACTTGTAATCCCAGTACTTGGGAGGCTGAGACAGGATGATCGCAGGTTTGCGGCCAGCCTCAGCTACTTAGTGAGACTCTCTGCAACTTAGTGAGAACTTGTTTCAAAAATAAAGAATAAAAAATAGGGCTGGGGCTGTAGTTCGGAGGTAGAATGCCCCTAGGTTCAGTCCCCAGTACTGCAAAACAAACAAACAAACAAACGAATGGTTGCCTTCACGTTTCCTCTCCCTAGGAGCTAAGTGTGGAGAGGAACCCTAAGTGACCATTGCCGTCTACTGGTGGAGTAAAGAGTCTAAGATAAGAGAGACAGTGGGCAGAAATAGAGTGATAAAGACAATAGAATAGGTGGTGAAAGATTTTGCCATAAATTGGATGGAGAGTTAACTCAAGTAGCAGTCAGTGTGGGACTACATTCATGTAGTAGGAAGTTTTGGAATGTGACTTAGCTATGGGTTCTTTCCTGCTTATGTGCTGGCTTCTTCAGTAAACTCCTAGAGAGAACAACCAAAAGGTACAACTCAGTGATAAGGTAAGTGGGCAATATCCTGTGGAGAGTGAACTGTGTTCTCCAAGTTGGATTTATTTCTGGACACCCACCTTTTAAAAGCAATGCATCATTCTCCATCCAACAAATGCCTGCCACCGCCAGTAATATGTTGGCTTGTCCATTTTCGGCTTGTAGAACAAAATAAATGAAACCCAAGGACATTACAATTGGGAAGGAAGGAGGACTATTATTTAAAAGGCTTTTAAATGATGTCACTATATATTCTTTTAACAACATCCTCTAAAAGCCTTTGAAAAAATAGTCCCTTCCTCCCTCAGTTGTTAACAAAGACCATACTGGGGACTGCTCTTTAAAAGGCTGTTAAATGGTGATCCTATATTTTTTAACATCAACATCATTTAGAAACCTTTTAGAGAACAGTCCTCTTCACCCACAACTAACACAGAGGAAAAAAGAACATGGGGGAAGGGATTACTTTTTTAAAGCCCTTTGGATGGTACTATCAATAAATACAGCAATATTGTTATAAAAGCCTTTTCCAATGGTGATTCAGCATTTTTGATATGTACTTTTAACCTCATGACCCTTTGTTATCTGACGGATTGGTGTTTTTAATGTTGACTGAAAACTCAATTTACTTATAATCCCCAAAATGTCTTTTATTGAACTTTTTACTGTTTAAAAATCAATTTCACATATATGATCTCATTTGATCCTCACTGCAGCTTAGTGAAACAGACAGGACATGTGTAATTAGCCCCATTTTACAGAAGAGAAGAACAGAATCTCAGTGAGGTTGTGCTATGGCTGCGGTCTCACTACTATATGAGTTGGAACTATAACCCAGATCATTTGATCCAGATCCCTATCCAGCTGTCCCAGGTTACCTTCAACACCCCCCCCCGCCCTCCTATGGTATTCTGAATTGGTGTTTTTAATATGTCCAAATACTAAGAGTTAATTATTAAAATTAGCATAAAATGGGGCTGTGTACTTTCAGTACTAGAGATAGATGTGTAGGTGGTAGAAACGTTGTTAATACTGTGATTCTGAAGTACATCATCTCAAGGTGCAATCTTCCTTGATGTTACGGCAGTCGAACTTCTCTTGCGGTGCCTTTGCCTTGTGATGTATGCTTATGAAAATATCCATTGAAAGCCACTTTCAGACACCAGCTTATTAAATAACTGATACTTTAAAGACAATTCTAATCTCATTTTATTGACTTGGGGTGTTTTGTTTTGTTTTTGTGGTACTGGGGATTGAACCCAGGGGCATTCTGCCTCCTAGCTACACCCTAGCCCTTTTATTTTGTTTTTGTTTTTGAAACAGGGTCTTGCTAGGTTGCTGAGAGTCTGGCTATATTACTGAGGCTGTCATCGAACCTGCAATACTCCTGTGTCGGCCTCCCAAGTACTGGGATTACAGATGTGTGCCACCACACCTGGTTTATTGATTTGTTTTTGAAAGTTATTCTGTTAGCCAAGGATACTGATTTGTAATTAAGATCACACTCAAAAAAGTCTGCTCAGCTATCATTAATCTTTGGAGAGAAATAACAAATGCTGGTTCCTAGGATATCTCTCCACTATCTTGCATGACTGATCTTTACTTTCCCTTATCATAAGCAACATTTTGTGTTTATAGAAAAAGAAATTATAGCTTATTGTGTGGCAGAAATGACACATAAATATATTAAATTCCTATCTTAGCTCTGCCATTATTTTTCTCTTATGCTAATAAACATTGTCTTTAATCATAATTAAAGAAGAGCACGTTCATCAACAAAATATTTTCATATGCAATATCTCACTGACTCTTCATAAAATAATCCTATGAGTTAGGTCATTTTTCCCTTTAATGTGCAAATTCAAGCTTAGAGAAGTTACATGACTGTCTTCTCATCAAATAGCTTTTGAAGATCTTTTAACTTAAAATCTAGTGTTTTAGGCCAGGTGTGCTAGTGCACGCTTGTAATCCCAGTACTTGGGAGGCTAAGATCGGAGGATCCAGATTTGCAGCCAGCCTCAGCTACTTAGTGAGGCCCTCCGCAACTTAGACCCTATTTCAAAAATAAAAGAATAAGCCGGGCGTGGTATCGTATGCTTGTAATCCCAGTACTTGGGAGGCTGAGACAGGAGGATCACAGGTTAACGGCCAGCCTCAGCTACTTAGTGAGGCCCTCTGCAACTTAGTGAGACTGTTTCAAAGTAAAGAATAAAAATAGGGTTGGGGGTGTAGCTCAGAGGTAGAATACCCCTGGGTTCAATCCCCAGTACTGCCAAAAAAAAAAAACTAGGTGTTTTCTTTATTATTGCCAACCCTAACTCCACCTGATAAGAAGGAAGCAACAATCTTTCTTGCTTCTGAAGAAAAATATGTCATCTGTTGAAAACAGGTAGAGCCTGAGAACACAAGGCCAGTGCCAGAGTCTCAACAGATAGGCCCAACCTCAGCACTTGATCCAGAAAGATCCTTGTAGCCAGGTGCCTTTCATGTAAGGAAAACTGGGTCATCAGAAGGCTTTGCTCCCACAGACTTGGAGTCTAAAAACTCTTAGTTCCTGTATAGTAAATTAAGTTCTCTCCCCACCCCACCTCCTCTCTATAGAATTTTAAATGTTTACACAAAAATCAGGAAAAATGTGTGTGTGTGTGTGTGTGTGTGTGTGTGTGTGTGTGTGCGTGCTTGTGTGCTTCTGTCTGACTGTCTTATGGTCTGAGAACCCATTTCCCCATTCTTGCCCTGTGTCAGGAATTTCTCAGCAACCTAATGGTACTTGGGTCTGGCTTCTCTGATGTGTAAGGATCCTTTTCCCCTTTGTCAGACTCAAAGAAGGCATCCTAAGAGGAATCTGTTACTTAGAATATACATGCCCCTAGTGAAACTCCCTTTCCAACTTACACATCAATTAAGACATACTTTTTGTCCTGCCTCTAAAATTTTATGTAGTTGAGAACACATCCTTTGTCCAGATAGACCCTTGTCCCCTAAGTTAACTTCAGTGCATGGAGGCACAGCCAGCCTTTAGAGTCAGTATTCCCATCTCTGCAATATGGATAAGCAACCACCAGTTTCTCCTACATGTTTTTATAAAGTACTATTATGAAGTCTAGCTTTTCTCTGAGAATGGCCATTTGGATCTTCAAGACATATAGTAAATATTCTCAGCATGACCTCATTCACAATGGCCTATAATTCTGTCTTTAACAGAATCATTATTGCCAGCAAGATTGTGTGAAGCTCCCTACTGTTGCTTCCAGGCCAGTCCATTTTCATCCTCATATTCCTTCCTTTTGTGAAGCCCATTCCATTTTACTATGCCCTCTTCCCTTCCTGGTCATTCTTATCTGAGATATCTTAATCACTTACCCTCATTCAGTGAAAACCTTGACATCTCACACTACATCTCTGCAGCTCACCATCCTAGGAGACCTCAGTGTTCATATGAACACCCTGTAGGATGCAACCTCACAGCCCCTTGATCTGGTCCATCCTGACTTCACCTGAACTAAATTCCAGCCACACATTCCTATATTTCAACTTTGAAATCCTATTTTACTCCCTTACTTGTGGTCCTCAGACCCTTTACTCATCCACATTTTCTTTCATATTTAGCCTAAATTTGAAACAACCCTGAAAGAGAGATGCTGCTATCCCCGTTTCACAGATGTGAGAAATTGCAGTTGCTAGAGCTTGAGTAACTTTTCTAGTATTATGGGGCTAGTGAATGACAGAGCCAATGTCAGCTAAAGTCTGGCTTCCAAGCCCTAGGCTTTCCACCATACTTCACAGAGCGTACAAAGGAGATGCTTTAAGATAATTACTTTTATGGAGCTTATAGTATAGATTGGAATATAAGGAATCTAAAGACCAGTAGACCAATTAAAGTGAAATGATATAGTATGGGCAAAAGAAGTAATTAGGGAATAATAGATTGGGATGGACCAAATTGTTAATTATGGTTAAACCTGAGTGGGATTTTACTTTTATTTTCATACTATTTGAAATTATTTCCAATAAACATCCATGACGTTTGCAATTTGAAAAAAGATTGAAAACAATCTCTTAAGTGTCTAATGACACAACTTGAACTAAGCTGTTACTAGAGAGACAGAGAAGAGATGAATACAAGAGACATAAAACTTGTTTTCTAATCGTTGGAGTGATATAGGTAGGAATGCAAAGGTAATGTCAAGATTCTGAGCTTTGTTGCAGTGGGAGACAAACTGTGAGTGATAAAGCAAAAGAAACACTGGTCAAATAGCATGGTAAAATAACACATGATTGTTTTGTGCTTATATAAAATGTTCTGAGTTCTAAAGAAATTCATTGTGACCAGTTATTGAAGCCTTTCTGCCAAACACTTTGAAAATCAAGTTCAGTTTGTTTTTATTAGCACTGTTAAAGCAAAAGCCAAATGTTAATAGCAAAACACAATTATAAAACATACCTGTGAATAGTAAAATATACCTGTACCCATAGTCCTGGTACTCTTTTTCCATGGACATGGTAAAAAAAAGTGTGTATATATACATATCATTCTGGATTTCAGACAGGAAAGAATAAGCTGTTCTTATAAATTAAAGCCCTACTCCTCTCAAAACCAGTATAAATTGAATGCATTCTATATTCAGGAATCAGCAGATTTCTTTTTTCCAGTGCTGGGCATCAAACCTCAGGCTTTGTGCGTGCTAGGCAAATGCCCTGCCACTGAGCTATATCTCCAGCTCCAGCAACCTTTTTGTTGTTGTTGTTGTTGTTGTTGTAAAGGGCCAG
>PVJS01014215.1:17500-40733 GCA_004027185.1 Glis glis
ACATGAGTAATGTGTAAAAGGAATGGAAAGGGAGTCAGAGTGACTGGAGTGGAGTGGACGAAACAGTAAGTTCAAGAGTCATAACAAATGAGACCACGGATGAAAATTGTGGGCCATGGACCTTGAGCAGAAGAGTAGCATGATGTAACTTTAACTGATTGATTCTGGCCATTGTGTTCAGAGAAGATTTAACATAGCAGTTTAGTCTATGTTCAGTAGGATGCAGGGGTAGAAGTAAGGAGTCCAATTAGGAGGCTGTTGGAATATTTCAGATGAGAGATGGTGGTAGCTCAGACCAGGATAGTAACTATAAAGGTAGTGGGAAGTAGTCAGATTTTACTTAATTCTTCAACTATGGATCTTCAAGTAACTATGGATTCCTTCCCTTATCACTCCCTTAGGTATCACCTATGACTCTTCTGAGGCCACAGAGCCCACCTTGGTTGTGGCATTTATCACACTGGCTGATTTACATAGTTCTCTCAAGCTAAAGAGTGAACTTCTTGTGGACTAGGTTACTTTCTCTTTGCCTCTGGATCATGGTCTTTGGTGTAGTGATTTTACAGCTAGTTTAATAAACGTCAGATGAAAGAATGAATAAATTAATGATTAGTAGTTACATTGTATTTTAAATAATGATGCTCTTTTTCCAGGAGTGGTGGTGCACACCTGTAATCCCTGTGACTTGGAAGGCTAAGACAAGAGGATCGCAAGTTCAAGGCCAACCTCAGCAACTTAGTGAGACCCTGTCTCAAAATAAAAAAATTAAAAGGGCTGGGGATGTAGCTCAGTGGTAGAGCATTTTCCTAGCATGTTCAATGCCTTGGGTTCAGTCCTCAGTGCCACAAAAAAAAAGTACTTCTTGGACAGAGAACCCTGAAATACCTAATATCTAATTTTTGCACAAGACAACCTTTCTCCCCAAGGTGCACATGGGAGACATAGCATTAGAGGACAGACACAGACAGAATAGTTCTTTATTATTAGGGTAGGTCTTTTTCTCTAACTCCATTATAGAACTCCCATGAGTTAGGATGACCTATATCAGGGACTTTTCTTTCCTATAGGAGGTGGGATTAGTAGCCTTGTACCAAAGCAAGATATTAGTTGAACCTTATGAAATTGAGAATTTTATTGTTTTTGACCTATAGAAATGGCAGATACATATGGTTCAATCTATTCAAAGGCCAGACCTGAGTCTCTGATCTCACCATTCCAATATGTGCCAGGACTTTAGAGAAAGGATCAAGAGAGCATATTCTCCCATTACAGGCTTATTTCCCCCTCCAGTGAGTGTCCTGAAATCTGAGTAATCTCAGTCAGTAGAAGGATGGAGATTATTTAAACCCAGTTTGAGCTAGCTTAAGCAAGGGGCAGGGACGGGGATTTGCAGGAAGGAAGGCTGGAGTACTTCACAGAAAATTAAGCTGCAGCTAGGATATGTCTGGCCTCAAGAGCTATTCAAACCAAAGTTAGAAACTGGACTTTTTGTCTCCCATCTATATTTTACTCTGAAATTTGCTTTATTCTTTTTTTTTCCCTCACTGAACAATATAATAGGAAGTACAGCCACAGCCAACAGAGTTTTAAGTTAGAATTTTAGCTGCTTGAGAGAGACTGGCTCGATTTCATAAGCTCTAAATCCAAAAGTCCCAAGAAAGGATCCATTGGGCCAGGTGTCCATTCCCAATCCAGTTAACTGTGGGCAGATCGTGAGTGGCATAAGGACGCCAGTGCCACTCGACCTCTGAATGTGGCAGAATTCCTAGGAGATGATAGAGTATGTTGGGCAGACAGCCCCATGCCCAGCCAGCGCTGGGTAAAGCTCCAGAGGCAGAGCTGCCACCAAGGATCCACACTGAGTCTTGAACCAAGCAGAAGCAACCATGACTGTCCAGTTCTTCATGGCTGTAGGACTTATTTAACACTGTGTTGTCAGCTATCAGAACATTTTATGATACTTCAGAAACCCATAGAAACCAATTAACCAGATCTAACATAGGCTTTCATAAAGTAAAGTCAGAAGAAACAAGCTTCATTGCTAAAGCCACCAGCTCATATGATGCCATTGGGCAGATTCGAAAACCTGGGTTTTTAGCTCCTGTTTCTTCAGTCAGTCGCTACTGCACAACTGTATATCATAGTCCTACTAAGTATTAATTTAACATTTAGCTGTTTGAAATAAGTGGTCCTGGGAATTGTTGAATGACACCCCCACCCCCAAATAGTATCAAGAACTGTGAAGAGTTTGAGATGTTACCAACTTCATGTGTAATGGTAGAAGACACAAGATTCCTAGATCACAGAAAAAGGACATTTTATTACAACAATAGCCATGGCCAGAGTTATATCATTTGCATCACTTCTTCAAGTCTCAATTCTCACGGGGTGAAGGCCAGGTAATGCCTGTGCATGCAGTCTGTTGCTTTACAGGAGAGAAACCTGAGTGTAGAAGAGTCCAGATTTTTTGTTTGTTTTATTTTGTTTTTGTGCTATTGAGGATTGAACCCAGTGGCACTCTCTCTTTGGGCTCCACCCCTAGCCCATTTTATTCTATTCATTATTTTATTTTGCTGTATTATTTTTGGTACTGGGGATCAAACCCAGGGCATTGTGCTTGCAAGGCAAGCGCTTTACCACTGAGCTACATCCCAGTCCTTAAATTTTTGTTTTGAAACAGGGTCTTGGTAGGTTGCTGAGAGTCTCACTAAATTGCTGAGGCTGGCCGCAAACCTGTGATCCTCCTGTCTCAGCCTCCCAAGTACTGGGCCGCAAACCTGTGATCCTCCTGTCTCAGCCTCCCAAGTACTGGGATTACTAGAGTGTGCTGAGTCAAGGTTTTTATAAGGGGCTTTTAGCAAATTTGTCCAGCCTTTGTCCCAGAGGGAGACATTTTTTTAATTCTGGACAGCAAACAAATCTATCCCCTGCCCTATGTGTTCAGGATTAGTATATATGGAGTCTGTACTATCCATGGTTTCAGGCATCTGCAGAGCATCTTGGAAAATATCCACTGAGAGTAAGAGAGGATGGTTGTAGCTTGCTGACCACTGTCCTTATACCATCTGTTGTGTTTAGATTTGTTAAATATCTACCTTTTTTTCTTAAACCCTCATTTTCACAGCCTATATCTATGTCATTCTATAATTAATTTATTTTATCCTTTTTTATGTATAATAAAATTACTGATATCTGTAAAATGTGAAGTTAGAGAAGCCATTTTAAGTTTAGCATCTTAAAATATAAACACCCTTACATATATTTCTGCAATATAGGTATCTAATCTGATATATAAAATATTGACCTAAAGTCTTGCTTTTCTGTCAGGATTAAATGTATATGAAATTGCTGAAAGACTTATGGAGCCCACTAGTGTTAAACAAAATATCACCCATGTTATCTAGATAGTGGAAAAGATTGGGTCTGACTATTATGAACTTAGAAACACTTTCAGTCAGTTCCGTTCTACAGTGAAACAAGTACAGGTTGAGTATCCCTTATATGAAATGCTTAGGACTGGAAGTGTTTCAGATTTTGGAGTTTTTTTCAGATTTTGGAATATTTACATAGACTTTACTGATTGAACACTTCTAATCCAAAATCTCAAATGCATCCTATCAAAAAGTTTCAGATTTCAGATCATTTCAGGTTTTTGGACTTTCAGATTAGGGCTGCTCAACCTGCATTTTCTTAACCACATTGCACCATTTATGATGCTGTTTGTTATGGAAGAGTGCACAGAACTCTATATTGTTACGGATAACCATTGAATTTGTTAGTGAATACTCTTACCTTGAACTTGGTTGAATGTGGATGAATGAATCGAGAGAATCATACTGGTTTTCTTCCTCTACACATTTCTTAACATCTTTTTAAAACAGTTATGATAAAGCTGCAGAATTTTAAGACTAGGCAGAAAAATAAAATAAAGATTTGGACTATGTGTTCAGGATTATACGAAGAGACAGAATCAGTAAATCAACCAAGACGTGTTGGTGTCTGTCTGAGCACCTTATATGATATATAGGACACTAATTCCTGGAGGTTTCAGTCCAGGGGTGGGATGAACCCCGTCCTTTTAGGTCTGTGGCAAGGGACTATGGCAGAGAGTGGGTGGTAGAACAAGCTGATCATGAAGCAAAAAGAACAAGAGGAAGATAGCAGTATCCCACTATCGTCCTCAAGGACACTCCTCCAACGACCTAAAACCTCCCACCATACCCCACCTCTTAAAGGTTTCCTTCCACCTTCCATTAGCATGAGCCCTTTACGGCATGGGCGTTGAGGGACATTTAAGACCAAAACTGTGTCACTACTCTACACTTGCTTCTCTCCAACTTTCAAATCCTCTTCCGTTTTACATTACAGTGTCAGCAAGGTGAGTTTCCACAGAGGTAAAACTGCCTGCATCAGTATCTCTTTAATGACAAATGCATGTCAGGAATACTGTGGACAAAAGATATGTTCAGGGTCTTCAGTGTGCTTATCATCCAGTTAAGGGAGTTAACATGTAATACTGGAAAATAAAATTAGCCAGCTAGGGCTTATGTTTAAGTTGTTATAGCTTCAGTGGCATAGGAATTCCTGGGGGGGGTTGCTGAGTATAAATCTACATATATAAAATTTCCATATATGTACACACATATACATACTTATTCTTTGTTTAGATGCCATTGTATCTTTCTGTGAATGGTCACTACAAAGATTACTGTTTGGGGTTATGCTAATCAACATCTGGAAAAGTATAATAATAGAACTTAGAGTTCTTGAGCATTGAAACAAAAAGAGTTTTGAAAATTTTTATTCAAAGAAGAAGACATAAGCTTTGAAGTGAAAGTGCTTTGAAAAGTTAAAATGCAGGCCGGGCGTGGTGGCGCATGCTTGTAATCCCAGTACTTTGGGAGGCGGAGACTGGAGGATCTGGGTTCGTGGCCAGCCTCAGCGTGCGCTCGCTCGCTCTCTCTCTCTCTCTCTCTCTCTCTCTCTACTTAGTGAGGCCCTCCGCAACTTCGTGAGACCCAGTTTCAAAATAAAGTATAAAAAATAAGGCCGGGGGTGTAGTGCGGAGGTAGAACGCCCCTGGGTTCAATCCCCGGTACCACACAAAAAAAAAATAAAATAAAAAGTTAAAATGCTATACTGTTGGGCTAGGGATGTGGTTCAGTAATGGCTTGCTTGGCCTATCATACATGAGGCCCTAGGTCCCCAGCACTACAGAAAAAAAATAAATAAAGCTAGACTGTTTAGTAGCATCATCAGAGAACTAACATAGAATGAATGGTCTAGTTGCCCTATTACTTTACATAACCAAAATTTAAAATTTGGGCAGTTATTTATTATATTTTGCAAATAAACTCTTTTTCAAAAATTTTCAATGATTATTTTAAATTGCCCACACTTACAAGTTGAGCTTTTTGAGAATATTGTTTTAATGATGTGTAGAAGGTACAATTTATTATCGTGTGTGTGTGTGTGTGTGTGTGTGTGTGTGTGATATTTAACTCTTGGATTGTTGAATTTTAAAGTACTAAAGTTTTTATTTACATTTTATATCATTTCTGACTAATATCTATATATGTGATATCCTATTAATTTTTGTTATTGTGCTTTATATAATACTTTAGGAAAACCAGAAGTTAAATGTCATAAATGTTTGATTATCTTTTAAAAGAATTAGCAACTATATTTACTAATCCATCTTGTTATTTCTTTTTCCCACGTGTAATAGGTCAGTACTCCTGTCTTTGTACCAATGAAAACATATGAGCTGCTTCATCGAATGAGTGGGAAAGGACTAGCTGCCCATTATTTCTTTCCAAGACAACCTTGCATTTTTGGCAATAAGATGGTCTCTGTACAAATAACACTGAATAATACTTCTGATCGAAAGATAGAAAATATCCACATAGGAGGAAAAAAACTTCCTGTAGGCATGCAAATGCATGTTTTTCATCCAATAGGTAAAATGCTAATTCTTATTTAAAACCTTATATTTGATAACTGTTTTCGTTTTAGAGGTAAAGTAGATAATTTTTAGTGAAAATATAAAATAGAACTTTATTTTATTGATTATTAGCATACTCGGTTTATATCCACCCCCCCCCTTTTTTGGTGATGTTAGGGATTAAATTCAGGGCCTCATATATACAAGGCAAGTGCTATACCACTGTTTTCCCTTTTTAAATATATGTATCATACAAGAAAATATATTTCTTTGCCCTTAGTGAATCAGGTCCCAGCAATAGTAATATCAGTGGTAATGAAAGGATGAGTCTGTAGAATCAAAATTGCCATCCCCTTTTACCTGTCTGTATCACCTTCCCCACCTCTCCTCCTGGTCTGCTTCATTCCCTGCTTAAGTTTAGGTTGCTTAATATGTTTTAAAAGCAAGAAAGTCAGTTTGCCTTTTTGCATGCAATACCTCCCATGTCTCAAGGCCCTCTCCTGTTTCCTCTCACTTCCGATCAATTGAAAAGTGAAGGGAGGAGTGAAGACTGAGAGGATGTTTATTCTGCTTATCTTTCTCTCCATGTGCACAATATAGAATAGCCCATAGTATATGACTACATTTATCCACAAGCTGTTTTTAAATATTTTCAATCTATTGCTGTTATTTAACAATTAAGATGTGTTTACATTTGAAAAACAAATAAGAGAACTCTCACTCCCCTTGGAAGAAAGGTATGACAGTGCTGGCCCTTCCTCCCTACACACCACAGCCAGCTGGTGCTGAGCAGCTGCCCTTGGTGCAAGTGTGCTTTCCAGGTTGCCCCAGTGCCCAGCCAAGTGTCAGTGGCCCTTTTTATCCGCCTTAAAGTTTTTAACTGTTTTGCCAAAAAATATACCCTTTAAAATGAAGCTTAACAATTATGTCTTACTTTGAGTTTGAAATTGTGAAATATTTAGAATGTCTATCTTTGTTCTATTTTTTGTAAGTGGAGACCATCCTAAAGTGTAATTGGTAGAAGCTTCAGGCAAAATCTCAATTAAAAGTAATACAAGGTTATGTCATTGTATCCTTGAAATGTTACTATCAGAGAGCTCCTTTTTATAATACTTTAGGTGAGCAAAGCCCTTTGACCGGATGAACTCAAATTTGGTAATTGTGTCTTTGTTACTCATTATTTCAAGTAACTGTTCCATTTTTCTTCATCTGAGCCCTGGCATTGCTGGATTCTTTCCTATAGTTTCCATGAGTCATTTAGTAAAGGTAGTCATTCTTTGTTTGTGTTATATTTTTCACTAAGGAATAAAACAGTTTCTAATGGATAAATCCTGGTAGACTTTTATAAGCATTCAAAGTAAAGTGGAGTTAAATAAAGTAAGTTGATTTCAGAATACACTTCATGACATTTTTTTATGTCAACAATTAGGACAACTTAAAGAATACAGAGTATCCTGGTTTTTATTGAATTACTTGGTGAAGTTAATATATTGCCAAGGAATTATAGAATATACCAATTTGTGGTCTTTTTTATTGCTTGTAATCTAGCCTTTTTTACTTAGTTAAAAAATTAGTTTAAGAAGTGTCAAGCAGTTGATATATGAATTGTCCAAAGGTTGAAAATGTTATCCAAAGGTTAAAACAGTAGAACAGTATTAATGTTTCTTTGAGCTGGCATAATGGGTTGATGAATTGACCTTTTTTTGTTGGCCTATGTAGAATAGAAGAAATAAATACAATAAATTTCATAGTATGACCTTAACACAGAAATAAAATACGACTATATACCATTACTTCAGAACTAGTTATAGGCTTTTCTTTTCCATTATTAGGCAAATTTTTATGACTGTAAGGTTTCTTTCATCTTGTTGGCATTTATTTAATGCCTTCAAAATAAGGAATTATTTCCCATGTAGTATTTATTTGTGTGTAATATCACCTAGACTCGATTACATAGAGTTACAGAGTATGATATATCTAAAATTTGTCCTCCAAAAGCATCTTAAAATTGTATTTTCATATTTTTGTGAAATAAAGGAAGCAAGGTGGTTTATTAAGCATGTATTCACATGTTAAGAGATCCAGCAGTTTTTCTATTTGTCGCCAATCTGTGTTCTTTCTGTCTTTAATATACAATGATTTGTATCTGAATTTTGCCATGTCTTTCACATGAAACTGGATTCCTTCCAAGAACATGAGGAATAATGTGCCATTTTTTCCCGAGACCAAATTCATTGGAAAAAAATTTTAAAGCCACAAAGAATAGCCTTAAGCTCTCTGCACTATATTCAGTAATTTCATATTAACAGTTGACAAATTTGCATTCAGCTAAGATTTCACTAGATTTCACAACTGTCACATCAAAGTAAATAACATCCTAGTCAATTTCATTTTCCATTATAAGTGGTGTGGTGTGGTCAGTATTTTCCAGTCATTTCTACATAGCCATCTCAAATACATAAGGGCAAATACAGAAGCAATTTCCAAATGTAGTCATCTAATTGGGTAAGCTCTCCGAATTTAGTAGCCTCCAAATATTATAAAAAGCCATTATATGGATAATTTTATGCTGATCATTTTGCTCTTGAAGCGTTCATATAATAAAACATGCCATTGATCATGAACTGTCCTCCAGAATTAGCATGGTACTAAGCTCACAGTTAATTATCTTAAGACTGAAGACAGTATCAAACAGTGTCGAGGAGTGCTATCAAACAAGGCATCTTGAGAGCTGTCACTTTGTCAAATGAAATATAAGAATACATGATGTAGAGAGTTCTAAATCATGAATGCTGTCATGTTTTAAAGATGACGACATTTGCTACCAATATGGTGTCAGATACAAACAAGACCAGACCCCAGTATGTTTGTGGTACAGAAGAAGGTGTTAAGGATTCACTGAAGTATAGTCTGAGGGCTGGCGATATTGCTCAGAGGTAGAGTGCTTGCCTAGCATGTGTTGAAGTCTGGGTTCCATCCCCAGTATGGCAAATAAATAGCCTTGAGCAGTGGGACTGGCAGAGCTGTGAAATGATGATAGAACGCAGCTTTAAGAGAAATAGAAATGTCACAAGGAGATGTGTTTCTGAAACAAATAGATGTAATATGTTCATCATATATACTTATATATTTGTGTGTTCATCTGTTTATTATAGTATATATGTGATGAACATACACAATAATCATATGCATCTTAGTCGTGTGTATATATATATATGTATGTATGTGAATATATATATATATATGAGTGTGTGTATGTGTGTGTGTATATGTATGTATAGTTATTCACCCTACAGAAAAGTCTCTTTGCCAAGTCTTACAGTACTTGAGTAGCAAACTGGTAAATGTTAGGTTTATAAACAACCAAAGTTTAGAGACTAGCAAACCAACATACATACCACTTAACAAACCAATAGCGTTTTAAAGTCATCATCAAACAAATGTCCTCTTAGAATGCCTTGTCTTCATTGAGCCTATGAGATATAAACATAATTCTAATGTATGAGACTTATTGAAATATTCTTTTGTCTCATCTGTACCATCATATCTGTCCATGATTAGCATTAAGTGGCAAATCATACTTACCAACAAGCCGTAGGATTGTCACAGTCTACTGAATTTGAAGTGTGCCTGTTAAAATAAATATATCTACATCTGACAAGATATATACATAATAGATAAAGCTAAATGTAAAGCTATTGTATGGTATAGCTGCAATTATACTGAAGACTTTGAGCAAAGTAGAAATCAAAAGTGAATGATTTCTATTTAAATATATGTATTATATATGCATACATATATATTTAAGAAGCCCCCAATTATACTAAGGTATACCAAACTTTGTAATCATAAGCAGAATGAAATTTTTCTTGTCTTAAGTTTCATTTCTGTCAACTGGAAAAAAAGGTATTGTATATTGGTATAGTTATTTTCCACATTTGGTTAGTTGAAGCTTCATAAATTCCAAATCTATGAAATGTCCTTCTATTTTTTTTTGTCAAGACAAACTCACCACTGAATTTTCTTTCAGTAATTCTTTGAATAATACAATTAGACTAATTTTGACTTCAATAATGCATTTATTGAGTGATTTTTGAGTGCATCTTAATTTCTTCCAACTTTGCTTTCATTTGCATTTTTAAATTTTGGATTTTTTTAATTGAAAATTTGAAACATTAAAATTTACTTTTTATATCTAGAATAAATATTCTACAGTTTTAAGTACATGATCTTTTTGTTGGTGCATATTAGTTATACAGAATAGTGTGTTTCACTATGACATAAATGCATAAGCTCCAAAAGTCCATTCATTGTAGGTGTTACAAACAGAAACATGTCTGTTTCCTTCTGATTTTCAATGCTTATAGGTACAATATGAAACTTCTCAGGAACATGAAATTTCTCAGGAAGAGATGTGTTTCTGAATCAAAGAGATATAATATTCTTTGGAGTACATGCAGAATTAAGTTGTGGGAAAAAATCTTCAAAGGCAATAATATGCTTATAATTTTTTCAATAGTCTTAGTTTGAAATTTTCTTTATAAGCCATCATTAAATTTTGCTGTTTTAACCAAATTACATAACATTGCATAAATGTTCAGTGTTTAGTTTGCCTCTTTCTTATGTCCTCCATGTTTTCACATCTAAATTATCTTATTTCTTAGACTCTCTTGAGCCTGAGGGATCCATTACTGTTTCAATGGGTATTGACTTTTGTGATTCTACACAGACTGCCAGTTTCCAGTTGTGGTAAGTTCAATTGTTCTTCTATTTTTTATATTGCCTGTAAAGAATAGCAGATCAAAAACTAGGCTTTTAATGGATTTTTTTCTGTGAGAGTCAAAACATTTAAACAAATGTGTTTTTCTTTGATAGTGTGTAGACTGTCATGGAATAGTTGAACAAATTGTATGCAGTATGGGTATTTTTAGTATTACACACCCAATCATTATAGTCTGCATATGTAATTGAAATTCATGGTTTGTTGGTTAAAGAAAGAAGCTACTCTTAAATGATTTTTTGCTTATTTTAATACTACAATTTGGGAAAATTAGAACCTTAATATTGTTGAATAGCCCAGAGAAGTTACCTTTTGAGACAGTATGTCATTTTAAGATATCTTGAGCTTCTTAAGCAGAGATTTATTGATTCTAAACCCATACCTTTCCTCTTTTTTACTTTAATTTATACACTGCTTTTGATAAAAATCAAAAGAGAACACTTGTACAATTGGCAAAGGTTTCAGAGCTATTATTCAAAATAGTTTGTTAGGATTCAGTGTTATTGTTGTTGTTCTTTTCATATAGTGTATATATTTCTGATGAAACCTAGAGACTATTAGCAAATTTGGACAATGCTATTATATTCATGCATCATTAAGAATTATCTTTGAATTCCTTTCTTTTATGTTTTTCTGACATATGGTACAATTTGTTGTTTTGCATTGAGGTTGCTTTGTCTTTATTCTAAAAAGAACTGAGATGTTTTGTTTATCTGAATTTTAGCCAGCTTAGAACAGAATTTGTTATGATTAAAAATTTTCAAGTTTAGGACAAAGACATTTTAAAATAAACTTATAGACTAAATATATCGAAGCCTTCACTTTCACATACCCTTTCAGTTTATCAGTAATTCAGGCCTACTGTTATACCTTTTATTGCCGAGAACCTGCAGTGATGAGTATAAGCAATGTAGCATAACACATTGATTTTATGCAGATCATCACCTTTATGTTTTGGGAGGTCTGCTATATTAGTGATATATAAAAACTGATTACTTTTTCCAACATTGCCTAGTAATTGTTTATTATTTTTCTATTAGACAAACAACACAGATCAATATTACTGAACATCAGACTATGAGTAACATCACTCTAAATAGATTTGCCTCCAACACCAGAGGTATATTCATTTTAATGATTTGGACAATGTGAGTCCAATGACAAAGCTCATGTACCAAGTTAGACCAAAATTACAAACTAAAATTCCTTTATCTTATCCATTGATATAATGAACCTTTTGATTTCTATATAATCAAACAGATTCTTATTTTTCAATATTTTTATTACAAAGACTTCTTTATAATCCACTAGACAGGACTTGCATTTTGTCTTCCACAATTAACTAAGACCCTTTTTGGGTAAATATGCAGGTAGTGTTTGATTTTTATCTTAGGTTGGGGAGTGTATATGAACAATTTTTTTCTCAATTTCTCTTAAATTAATTTTAGGAAAATGATAAATTTATTTTCCATAGAAAATAGCCTTAGCTTTTAGCAGCACTTACATTAATATGTTTTTCTACTGCAAAGGTATAAATTAGTTATTTATTTTAGATTTTATTAAGCACAAAAACATGATAAATTTTTTTGGTGTGCTCCAAAAGGAGCACTTTGTCTTGCATCAAATGTAATTGATCCTGAAACAGTGTAATCACAATTACTCACTTTCTTAATTGGCCTGCCCAAAATCACAAAATGGAAACCGATCGACAGTGTTTAAATCAATAGCTTCATAGTAGCGCTAGTGGGGGTAGGGAGAGAGTGGTAATGGGTAGATCAATTGGTATTAGGTGCCAATCACTGACTGTGCCTTTTGCATAGTAAATAGCACTTTTTGCTTAGTGATGTGCTGTATTCATCTTGGTAGTTCAATAAAAGGGGAAAAAAAACAAGAACGGCTGATATTGAATTTTTTCCTCAAAATACATTATCCAAATCAATACATAAAATTATGGGTAATAAGAGCATATTTGATAAGAAGTCTTCAGAAATGCTGAGAGCATGGACTTTCAGGTACTCTTCTATTTATTAGAAGAAAGGGAATAAGAGTAAAATGATCCTACTTTCCTCTAGATTAATTCTTTGTCATTATGGTTATTTGGATAGAGAAAGAAACTATTATCTAGTTACGTAGTTTTATGAATACTTGATAAGCATTCACTTCTGTCTCATTTTTGTTTGGCATTTGAAAGGGCCACCAAATTAAGTTCTTGATTGATTAGTTTATGAGATTGGAAATGTATGTAGTATACATAAATATATATCTCCAAAAGCCAACACAATGCATAAACAATTCCCCATCCTTGTGATTGGCAGGTATGAATGTATTAACCAGTATAAAAAACAGCATGACTTGGCTTAAGTTAGAGGAGTGAACACTTGCATCCACCTTGTCCAAAAATCCATTAAAAAGACAGAAAATACATTCTTTAAAAGAGAATGAGCTCCATCCCCCAAATATAATAATAACAAGAAAGAATGCCATTAGGTGACCATAAATTGTAAAGAATTACTGATAGAAAGCAAATGGGACCAGATAAACAATAACAGAGAAAATAAAGATCACAGGGCAGAATACTCATAGGAGAAAACTACTAAAATGGTAAGAACAGATATGGCAGACTATCAAGCACAAAGTGCCCAAGTGAAAAATTAGGGATCTTAAGATAGACACGAGAAAATTAAAGAACTGTTCCCAACCTCTGTCTTAACCCTAGTAGCAGGAAACAAAATGTGCACATTTGTAAAGAAAATGAATAGTTTGCCTGGGGAGAAGGGGCTTTGGACATAGATATGGGAACCAGAAGGAGACCAGGGTTTGAATTTGTGCAAAGGAGGCAGGGATGGTCAGAGACAAGATGAAAGGCAGGTCTGTCCAAGAGGGTAATATTCTCAAATCCTCCTCTACTAGGATAAAGCCAATCTTAGGGTGTAGGTAGGGAGGAATAGCCTTTTCCTACCTTCCTAACTTCATGTTCATGACACCAGTCAGTATCTCACCCACTTAAAAATACCCTAATTCATCCAACCCAGGGAAGAGATTAGAGTCCATAGTAATAGTGGACACTGATATTTATTAAGTGTTTGTAGTATGCTAGGTACTCTTCTAGACACTTGCAATTGTATGTGTCGATTTGTTTAATTTTCACAACAATCCTGAAAGTATTATTATTATACCATTTTACAGGTGAGTAAACTGGGGCAGATTAAGAAATTTACCTAACATCTCATAGCTAGTGGGCAGTAGAACTTGCTTTGAGTGTTAATTAGGCCTAGTCCTCCATTGTAAATATAATTGGACAGTTTAGGGTGACCAAATTTGTAAAGGAAAATAGCAACTTGAAAAGAGAAGGCGCATAATGAATACAAAGACCCACTGACCTTGAAAGGAGCCAATAGTTTTTTAAAAGAGAAAAGGATTTCTTTAAGAATCGTAATTAATATCTAATTCAAGAGAACACTACATCCATAAAGGAAAAACATGCTTCTTGCTATGAAACAGGAGGAATTAGAAAATTTATTTATTTATTTATTTATTTATTTTTGCGGTACCAGGGATTGAACCCAGGGGCATTCTACCTCTGAGCTACACCCCCAGCCCTATTTTTTTATTCCTTATTTTGAAACAGGGTCTCACTAAGTTGCGGAGGGCCTCACTAATTAGCTGAGGCTGGCCGCGAACCTGGATCCTCCTGTTTCAGCCTCCCAAGTACTGGGATTACAAGCGTGTGCCACTACGCCCGGCTGGAATTAGAAAATTTAAAAAGTATTCTTGGAAATTTAAAAATATAATTTCAAAAGAAATCCATTAGATACATAATAGAATGGACACAGCAGATACCTGATTTAGTGTTGTGGAAGAGAGGGCCAAGAAAATCAACTGGAATACAAAGCAAAAGGACAAAGAGATGGAAAATAGGAAAGAGAGGCTAAAAGGATCAATTCATCTACTAGAACCGGGAGGAAAGAAGACAAGAAATAATTAAAAGAAATAAATTATAGAGGAGCATTTCCCAAGCAAAAGAAGCTCACAAGCCTTCAGTTTGAAAGGGTCCATCCAACGTCAATGAGAATAAATAGAAAGGACTATCAAAAAGACCTCATTGTGGCAATTTTTTTTTTTTTTTTTTTTTGCGGGGATTGAACCCAGGGGCGTTTTACCTCCGAGCTATACCCCAGCCCTATTTTTTATACTTTATTTTGAAACCGGGTCTCACGAAGTTGCGGAGGGCCTCACTAAGTAGCTGAGGCTGGCCGCAAACCCAGATCCTCCAGTCTCAGCCTCCCAAGTACTGGGATTACAAGCGTGTGCTGTGGCAAAATTTTTGATAAGGGGAAAGCTACCCTAATATCTTCCAGAGCAGAGAACAAAGCTGCTTCCCTAAGAAGGAAGAACAGAAATGGAATAAGATTTCTCATCAGTACTCTCATCAACTCTGAAAGCCACAAGGCAAAGAACATGACCTTTGAAATTCTGAGGCTTCCAAATAGACATTTTTCAGACACACATACTCTGTTTTCTACCTACAAGTCCTCTGTGAAAGGATTACTCAAAGAAATATTGTAGAATTTTTTTTAAAAATCTGAGACTTTCAGATTTTTTTTACCAAAAGTGAAGTCATCCTATACCAACTACATAAAACCAGCTTGTTTCCTAACATGTTCCTTCCCTGTGTCATTAAATAATTACCCCAGAAAAAAAAAATCTGAGACAAAAAGACAGAATAAGTCAAAAAGCAATGGGTAAAGAATGCTATCTGTAAAGCCAGTCCCTTTACAGTCACTTTCTACCTGTAAGGCCAGTCACTCTACTCTATCTATTGTAAAGATAATTGACACATAATGTAAAATAAATATTAATAATAAACTGGAACCAAAATCCTGACATGGACAAGTATGAGAAGGAACGGTGGTGTACCAGAGTGCTGCCATGCTTGGTAAGAGGATTGACCAATGGCCAAAAGAAGTTAAATACGGCAAATGTAACCACTGAAACCATCAAATATAGTGTACAATAACTTCCAAACAACTAAAGAGAGGAAGAAAAGGAGCAATTAAAACTTGATCAGTTAAGTAAATTGGAGAGGGGAAAAAAGGCACAATAATAAAGAGCAAAATGAGATAGCTGGCAGAGGCCATACACACCATACATACAGTGAGTTAAATTCCACTTCCATTAAACAGGTAAAAAACAAAACCCAACAGTGCTGTTCATAAGGACCCTATCTCAAAGAGAATGGCACAGAAAAGTTGAAAGTAAGGTGAAATATGCATGTGTGTTTATCAAATAGATATGCTAAAACTAGAAAAGAATTTAAAATATAAAATATTTCCTATTGATTGCAATTCACCAAGATAGTATAACAGTTACAAACCTTTAAAACACATATTTTTATAATTTATAAAGTAAAAACTAACATAAATAGTAGGAGAAATTGGCGAAGCTATGATTATATGTGTGTTTAACACACACACACACATCAGAAATTGACAAATCAAAGAGGAATGATAGGTAGACTGGCCAACAGCCAACCAGCCAGAGATACACAATTGAATAATTTGTTAACTTTGGCCTAAGATATGTGTGTTTGTAAAGAATACCTTGTTTCCTGAGTATGGAAAATATACATTTTTAAAAGCATTTATAGGATGTCCAAAAGCACATATGGATATATATATATATATATATATATATATATATATATATATACACATATATACATGGAAAAACATATATGGATTATATATATATACATATATATGGAAAAACTATGGGCTAGTATGATTAAAGAAAATAGACACAAAGATTTAAAAGGAAGCAAAACAGATACTCTAAATTAAAAAATAATACTATGTACAATTCTGTACCAAAAATTTGAATATTTAGATGAAATTAATGATTCCTAGGAAAATATAAAGTAGAAATAAAACAAAGAATCTCTGTATTAAATTTTTCTAGAACAAAGGAAAAAGAAGGAAATCGCCATGTGTCATTCCATAAGGCTGCATCCCCCTGATTTTAAAACCCAAAAGGATAACACATGAACATGTACATCATTGGGATGGTGAACTTAAATGATGTCTGAGCCATGCACGTTAACCCATGCACACATGAAATATCAGGAGCATTGTTTTTTAAGTCAGAAAAGCAAAACAAGGGTATCTGCTCTAAAAATTATATTTCACATTATAATGGAAGCTCTAAGCAGTACAAAACAAGTAAAAGCAGTATAAATCCTATAAAGGAAGAGACAAAATTACAGTTTTTATTCAATATAATTAACCCCCAAAGTCTTAGAACTTATTTAAACAAATGAGTTTTAAAAGGTGGTACAAATTCCTTTGGGGTAAGAGGGGTGTCTAAAGGCCATAAAAGAAGAAGTTTTTCTAAAGGCCATAAAAGAAGATATAATAAAATATAAAGAAATAGAAGTGAAATAATAAAAATTAAAAATAAGAGAATAATAAATATACTATGTTCTTAAATGGGAGAAAATATTCTCCCTCAAATTAATCTTCAAATTCAGTGTGATCTTAGGTTAAATCCCAGTAGGTCTTTTCAAGGAACTTTGAATATTTCTAAAATTCAACTGGAAAATAAAATGTCCAAGAAAAGTCAAAACAATTTTTTTAGTTCCCAAGTTTTATTCAAAATATTCCAGATAAATGAATTTTAATACTCATCTTCCTCCTCTTCTTTATCCTGGTTAATCTGGAAGTAACGTAATTCATAACTTTCTTTGCTGTTAGCAACCAATCACATAGATTATTCTTCAAATATTTTTTGGTGAGCTATTTCAAATGTCTTGCAAAATGGCACTTCGAATGTTATGGTGCTCTCGCTATTGCTCCTTTCAAATGGTTACAACCCCTCCAAGGTTCCCAGCTTTTTTGTTCACTTTGATTCTCTCTTGGAGAAATTGCTCAAAATTGGCAGCATCCATGATTCCATCTTTGGGTGCAGTCAAGGGTGAGCTTGGAACCTGCTTCTCCCCCCCCCCAAAGCTTTTCCATGGGCGCCATGGCAGCAGAGGAGGCAAAAAGGGAGATCCAAGGCAATTTTTTTAATTTAATAAAGAAAAGTCTTTCTGGGCTGGAGGTTTAACTCAATAGTAGAGTACTCGCCTAGCATGCATAGTGACCTGGGTTCAATCCTCATCACTGAAAAAAAAATTAAACTTGCCTACCTAGAGGGAAAAAAGTAGATACCACAAACAGAGTAGGAAGAAAGCACTGCAGCATATTTAGCATACAGAAGTTTAATAGTCAAAATATATAAGGAACTCTCACTGTCAGTGAATAGAAATTCAGTAGAAAAGTAGAGAAAAAGGCTAAGACTAAAGAGCTCACAAGAAAATAAATGCAAATGGCCAATAAACATAAAAAGATGTTTAGCATCACTAGTATTCAGGAAAGTAAAAATTTAAATATTTCATGGTCTGAGCAGCAGAATTTAAAAATAATTTTAATCTAGTATTGACAAGTGAGGTGGAACAAAACATACTCTTGTATACTGTTTGCGTGACTTTAAATTGGCACCACCTTTTTAGGGCAATTTGGCAGTATCTACCAGAATGCTAAATACTCATACTTTTCAACTTAGCAATTTCATTTTTTATGGTATCAAGCTTAAAGAAATATCTGTGCTTGTACAGAAAAAAGGCCTATTCAAAGATATTAATTGTTGTTTGTAATAGGGAAAAATACAAATGATAATCAGTGGGGGAATGCTTAAATAATGATAAATTCCTATTATATATGTAGGGGGTTTTAGAGACAGAAGGAGGGAGGGACATAGATAGATAGAGATACTGGGTATTGAGCCCAGGTTCGCTCTACCACTGAACTTACACCCACAGCCCCCACCCTTTTTTTTGAAACATGGTCTTGCTAAGTTGCTGAGGCTAGCCTCGAACTTGAGATCCTCCAGTCTTAACCTGCCAAGTACTGGGATTACAGGCCTGGCTATATATAAGTTTTGGTGCATTTACTGGGCATTTTGTTTCAGTTAATACTTAACCCTAACCTATAAGATAAGGGTCACTGTTCTTACTTTATAGATAAGGAAACTGGAGTCTCAGAATAAACTGCTTGCCCATTTCTCTTACCTAAAATATTTACCAACTTGAATCCTAGAAATCTGAAATGAGATTATGTATTGTTGCAATACAAGTATGTGCATTACAGTTAAATGTATAACAAGTAGAATCTTGTCTTACATTAAACTGATGCCATCTGAGCCTATGTAGCTAGGCTAATTAGAGCTGTCCTAATAATAGTACTTCATTGATCTAGTAACTTAATTCTAATAAATTTACATCTGTCATTAGTCATTTTCATCATTCCCCATCCACATTGAACTATATATGTGTTGAAATAGAGATATATACTTCTCCCAAGTTTAACCAAAGGAGATGTGAAAAAACGGAACAGAAAAGCTATACAGAGAGAGAAGCAAAGAAAAAGAGGCAAAATGATAGAAAAGGGAGTGTGCAGAAAACGGGGGGACATCTAGAATACTCATGTAAATGAAAAAGTTTTCCATAAAGTGTAAACATTCCATCTTAACTCCACTATAAACCAAATCTTGCTTAAAAGATGAAACTGACTTATAAAGTATGTTATACCGGTTATATTAGATTGTTTGCATTCAGCTATATTTAACAGAAACACAGTTGTAGTGGCTTAATCAAATAGGGGTTTATTATTTTCCCAGAACAAGAAGTACAAAGGTCAGCAATGCAGAGCTGGTGGAGCAGCTCCACAGCGTCCTTGGGACATAGGTCTTCCACCTTTTTGTCTCGTGTACTACTTTGTAGCATGTGCTGGTCATCCTCATGGTCACATGATGGCTGCCCCACTTCCACGCTTCCTGCATTCCAGCCCCCCCCCAAAAAAAGAGGAAGGAGGGACATGGAGAAAGGAGCCATGTCTGTGTTGAAAAAACAAAACTTTCCCAGAAATTCCCAGTGGACTCTGTTTATGCTCCATTGGGCATAACTGGGTTAATTGGTCACTCTTAGCTACAGGAGAAGCTGAGAAATATGTTTCATATGGGCACATGATCTCCCTGAACTAAATCAGGATTATTTTGGGAAAGAAGAAAGAGAAAAATAGATGACCAAGTATGCCAGAAGCAGTGTCTGCCACAGCACTGTTCCAATTTTCTTATATTTGCCTTAGAAGACACATTTTGGACACTCCTTAGTTTTTCCACTTCACCAACTACAGAAAATAAAACATGTATTAGCAACAAAACCATAGTCAGGTTGAGTCATATACATTATTCCCCCAACACTTTGCTCATTGCTAGGGGAACATTTCGAGATCACTTTTCCCCAAAACCTAACCCTGCTAGACTTCCATCCGTGCCTAAGAAGGCAGATCTCCTTCCCCTTCTTTCTCCACACTCCCCAACCTTCTTCCCTGCTGCCCATCAATGACCATAGCCACTTGTAACCCAGGGGGCGTCTAGTATCCTTCAGGATTGTTGGAAAGGAGAAGCCCTTTTTATTAAAAAGGGGGTGATAGTTAAAGATAATGCAGTACATATAATTTAACCCAGTGGCCCTCTAACTTTTAAAGTCTTATGCCCCTTTTAGTAAAAATATTTTGACTGTGGATTCCCTATATATATAAGTTTATTTTTAAATTGTTCATGTTATACCATGCTAACATATTATATATATGTTAAAATAGAGAAAAACAGAACTTAAAAAGAATGATTAAAAACAATAATATAATTAGTAGGGCTTTTTCTCTGTACTCAGTGGATTGCCTTGTGCCTTCCATTTTGAGAACATCAATGTAGCCAGCAATTGGAAGCTAAAATTGTAAAACTCACACTAAGTTAGCCTATCATTTATAGATATAGTCCACGTAGGTATGTATGTATACATATCCATCTACTTCTTCATCAGCCTTTATATGGTTTCTCTGAATGTGACAGCCTTCTGTTCCATCAGGCCGGGTCTTGTCCTTCAAGCATCCTCCCCTTCATATTTCTCCCTGTCCTCTCCATTCTTCTGCTGTTTCTGAAGCTGTATCCTCCATTCTAGGATCAACCGCTTCACCTGGTGCTAGGCTCTTCATGCCCAACTCTTCACCTCTCTCAAGACCTTGCTGTGCCAGTATTCTTGTTTCTTCCTTTCCACTGATTCTGTCCCCTCTGCCTTTAAATGTGCTCAGGTTTCTTTAAGCCTTCTCCCTTCGCCTCTTCATCCTCAGGAAGTGCCTCCTGTTTTCCCTCCCTTCTCCCACTGCCACTCTTCCATTGCCCTTCAGTCCTCTGCACTCTGCTCTTCTCCATCTGCTCTGCCTTGCTTCAGGTCCGCACTTAGGCTTGCTTCTTTTCATTTCCTCGTTTACTCTGCCTCCTTTCAGTACTTGGCACACCCCTCTTCTCCCTGGCCACTGTTGCCTGACCTCTTCTGCAAGTTGCTCTTCTTTCATTTTTACCTAAACGCAGGTCTCCCCGGGTTCACACTTTACCCTTTTCCCAGTGTATCCTCTTTCCCTTGTAAGCTTCATCTCTTCCTTCTACTGTTCTCACTACTTCCAAATGCACATGTTCTGACCTGACTTCTCTCCTGATTCTTGATATGTATTTCTAGTTATCTGCTGGATTGCCCCCAAATTCTTCCTGTTTAATATGTTGTCATCCACCCTGTTGTTTACATTTGAAGGTTCAAAGTCTCAAAGTTCCATTCTCAGTGCTACCCACCCCAGGGAAGCAGCATCATATAGTGGGATAAGCATGGACTTTGAGTCAAATACACATGGGTGCACATCCCAGCACTGCCACTCACTAGCTGTGTGACCTTGGGCACATTAACCTCTCTTCAGTTTTCTGATCAGTAAATCTGGGATAAAAGAATCTGTGCTTAGAATCATTGTTAGGATTTACTACAGTAAAATATACAGTACATGCTAAAAACAAACAAACAAACAAAAACTGCCTTGACTACTAGACTCCTACCTCATCTTCCTGCCTATGGTTTTTCCTTCTCCATCTTACACATTGCCACCAGAGTTTCCGAAATACAAATGGGATCACTCACTTTCCAGTGCCTGAAGTCTCTAGTAGTTCCCATTGTTTCAAGAAACACTGAAACACCTTTGTCTTAGTGATGTGAGTAAGTTATCCATTTACTTAATCATATAAATCAGTACATTTCAAGGAGGGGAAGGAGTCACTGACTGGACAGGATTCCAGGACAACAGCCATAAACTGGGACTGTCCTGGGAGAATGGGGAGAAATGGTCATGCCATGTATGATGCTCTTGATAATGTGCCACCAGCCTCATCTATGGACACACCAGGCTGTTCACTATTCCCAAAACACATACCTAGCATGACTCTGTCTCTTCTCTTGGAAGCAAGTCTGTCTTCACTCCTGCAGAATGAGCCAGTCCCTCTTCCATGAAGTAAACTCACTGCCTTCTACATGTCTCCAATGTGGCACTTCCATTCCATTATAAACAAAACTTCCTTATCTCCTGTTAGACTTGAGAACTTCACGGGCCAATCTCACTTGTCTTTAAGTCTCCAGATATTCACACAGTACATAGGACCAAATTTGCATTCAGAAAATGTTTAGAGTTAATAAATAAGTTGGATTTGTTGGTTTGCGTTGGACTATCTATGTGTGAAAAATGTAAGGCAACTTATAAGAATACAATACATAATAGCATAAAATTCAAGTGGATTTTATGTCCTTTCTTCATATTTTTTGTCCCTACCTCACTCTTGAGTAAACTCTGTTTCTTATCCTAATTTTTGGTGTATCTTATCCACGGTCTGCTCCTCCCTAGTTGCCTTCCCACTGGCCATGGGATCCAGCTCTAATCTGAAAGTAGAAGTCCCTCTGTGGGACTTCCTGGTGAAAAGGAACAGATTTGTTTGGCTTGTTTATTTGCCACCCCTTCATCATCACTCTTCCTCTTCCAATTGGAATGTAAAAGTGGCACCTAGAGATGCAGCAGCCATCTGGTAACCATGAGGAAAACCAACATACTGTTGATGGTGGATTGGGAAGCTAGAGGAAACTGGGTCCCTGAGAGCTTCTCTCAGCCACTCCAGCCTTTGACTGGTAACTCCAAGACTTCCTGTGTTCTAAACAATAAATTCCTATTTCTCAAGAAGCTTATTTGCAGCCCAGCACACTCTTGATAACACACATTAACCTAACTTCAGATATCTAACTTTTAGTGATTTCTTTATTGATGGTAGTGTGTTGAGATTTAAGTGAAATAAATGCACTCAGTGTTGTTTTTCTCTCTCATACTAGAAACAAACATGTTGGCTTTCTTAAATCCTTTACATCCTATCATTTGAAATGATATTTTTTATACGTGTTGATCAGTAATGTCACCTGTTGACATTACTAGAAAATGAGGTTGTTGGGTTTTTTAATTATTAAAGAAACAAGATTGTAGATGAGCACATATCTAAATGCACTGTGGTCATTCCATTTTTTTTTTTTTTTTTTTTTTTTTTTTTTTTTTTTT
>PVJS01014216.1:0-26935 GCA_004027185.1 Glis glis
GTAGGTGCTTAATAAATTTTTTTACGTGAATAAATTAGTGGGCTGCCCTAAGAGGCATAGGGCTCAATATTTTTTTTCTTTTCTTTTTTTCTGAGCATCTTTAAATTGGAAGGAAAAACTGCTACAAAGCGCATCCTTCCTATAGTCTGAGATGGGGAAAGAGGTCTTGTGGTCAGGCCGCCAGCCCTAGCCGCCTTTTGCTGTGGACCATTTTCAGCATCATCGTAGCATTCTTAGGTACCTTATGTATTTTCTGCGGCCTGGCTCTCCTCAAGCCCATAGGAGTTGAGCAATCACCCGCAGTCACCCCTGTTTTTCATGTTGTGGGGTGCCTCTGCTCTATTCTTTTTTCTGACTGGCACAGTGGCTGGCATAGTGCCAATGATGATTCAATAAATATTTGGATTAAGGGACAGACATTGAATTATTAGCAAATGGTCAAGCAAGTTTGCTCTTAAGATGTATGACACAGCTGGGCGTGGTGGCGCACGCTTGTAATCCCAGTACTTGGGAAGCTGAGACAGGAGGATCTGGGTTCATGGCTAGCCTCAGCTACTTAGTGAGGCCCTCCGCAACTTAGTGAGACCCTGTTTCAAAATAAAGAATAAAAAATAGGGCTAGGGGTATAGCTCAGAGGTAGAACACCCCTGGGTTCAATCCCCGGTACTACAAAAAAAAAAGATGTATGACATTATACTTTTATCGTTAAAAAATAATATATACCTTGACTGTGGTGGTGGTCACACAAATCTTTTTTTTTTTGGTGGTACCAGGGATGGAACCCAGGGGCATTTTACCTCTAAGTTATACCCCCAGCCCTATTTTTTATTCATTTCGAAACAGGGTCTCACTAAGTTGCAGAGGGCCTCACTAACTAGCTGAGGCTGGCCGCGAACCTGGATCCTCCTGTCTCAGCCTCCCAAGTACTGGGATTACAAGTGTGCACCACCACACCCGGATCACACAAATCTTAACACGTGATAAATTACACAGAACTCTGAGTGCGTGTGTGCATGCACGTGCGCGCGCACACACACACACATACACACACACACACACAGAGCAATTGTCTTGGGCATTCATCCCAGAGAAATGAAAATTTATATTCACACAAAAACTTATATACAAATGTTTGTAGTAGTTTTAGTTGAAATAATCTCAAAGTGGAAACAATCCAAATGTCCTTCAGTGGCTGAATAAACAAATTGTGGTATATCCATACCATGGGAGTATTACTTAGCAATAAAAAAGGGACAAATTATTGATGTGTACAGCGACTTGGGTGGTACTCAAGGAAATTATGTTGGGTAAAAAAGCCAATCTTAAAAGGTTATATACTACATGATTCCATTTGTATAACACTTTTGAAATGACTAAATTAAAGAGGTGGAAAATAGCTTGGCGGTTGTAGGGGGGGAGTGGGGTGGTTGGGAGGTTGCTGTGGCTATAAAAAAGTAGTATGAGGGGTCTTTGGGACAGAACTGTTGTGAATCTCTCTTTTTTTTTTTTTTGCAGTACTGGGGATTGAACCCAGGGGCATTCTACCTCTGAGCTACACCCCCAGCCCTATTTTTTATTCTTTATTTTGGAACAGGGTCTCACTAAGTTGCAGAGGGTCTCACTAAGTAGCTGAGGCTGGCCGCGAACGCAGATCCTCCGGTCTCAGCGTCCCAAGTACTGGGATTACAAGCGTGCGCCACCACACCTGGCTAAAAGTGCATGCCTGTTGTGAATCTTGATTTGTGGTGGTCACATGAATCTACATAAGTGATAAAACTGCATTGTACTAAGTACACACATACACAAACACACAAGAAAATGAGCGCATATAAAACTGAATAAGGTCTCTGGATTGATTCAATACTAATTTCCTGGTTGCGATTTTGTGATATAGTTATGCAAGATAATGCCTTTGAGGGAAACTGGGCAAAGGGCATATGAGATCTTTTTATTATTTTTTTTCTTTTTGTGATGCTGGTTATTGAACCCAGGGGCATTCTACCTCTGAGCTACACACCAAGCCCAATTTTATTTTTATTTTGAAACAGGTTCTCACTAAGTTGCAGAAGCCCTCGCTAAGTTGCTGAGGCTGGCTGTGAACCTGCGATCCTCCTGTCTCAGCCTCTCAAGCACTGAGATTACAGGTGACGCCACCATGCCTGGCTGTTTCTATTATTTCTTACAACTATATGAGAATCTACAATTATCTCAAGATAAAAGACAATGTAGCAATATCTTTGAACCTGGGGTTGTTTTAAGATTTAATAAGACAAAATGTATAACTCACTCATCTTTGTAAATCTCTCTGTATGTGTGTAAATCATTACCATTATTTTTAATTCTGAAGGGGGGACCTTAGCATAAGGCTTCATATTTCAAAAGCCACACCAAATCAATGCACCTAACCTGGATTCTATTTTTCAAATTTGGAGCTCAGGGTTTTACTAATTTCTTCCACTTATTAGAGTCCACTTGCCATGCTAACAACTTCAGTAAATGTTTCTACTACTTAAGAGATTCTGTGTGAGACGTTGAATGCTGTATTATGGGTGCTCTTTATAAATACTGTTTAAAATTAGATGGCAAAGACTTTCAATTTACATCCTGCCAACTGTTTCACCACACTTTTTTTCTTGCCTGTTTGCCTGCCATGTTATCCTCTATAATGAGTGAGTTACAGTAATTGTAGCTGGAAAAATCATCATGCAAAGGGGGAGGGGGTGAGCTCAAAACCTGCCTTATTTTTAAATCAGTAAAGCTTCTGTCATTTTTTGGCCGAGTTACAGCTTCGGAGCAAAGTCAAAGAAGCAGCAGAGAAAATGCCACGTGGGGGAAAGTCTCCGCTGGAGCATAAATTAACTGTATTGCATTTTCCCTTAATAAAGAATTTCAGTTTTTCCACAGTTAACTGTATAATCAATTTGCGCCCCTGCTGGCTCGCTAACTTGCTGTTGGCTTGACTTCAATACTATTGAGCGGAGGAGCCGGTAACAGAGAAAGAGGAGGAGCCGATCTCACAGAGAAGAAATTCTCTGCTGTGATACAACACACAGCTTCTCCTCCCTGGAATGTTTCTGGGCCTTTTATCCATTTTTTTTTTCTCCTCTTTAGGAGGTAGAGTCTCACTATGTTGCCCAGCTGGCCTCAAAGTCCTGCACTCCAGCGATTCCCTGGGACTACAGGCACAGCCACTACCGTGCCTGGCTGGCTTTTGTCCTTAAAGAGCCTAAACATGTTCCCCTAGGGTCCCACGTACCTCAGGCCACTCGGCTCTCTATTGCAATACTTGGTACATTCGTAGAACTTTTTGAATCATATTTCAATGATTGGAGAATGGTCAAGTTTTCAATCCTCCGTTTTCTGTAGCCTTGGGCTTTCCAGTCTTCACATCTGGAAAGCTTTTCTGTTTTATTTTATTTCACTTTTTTTTTTTGTCATTTAACTATGCAAGACTTTAGAGTTCTAAGTAAGAAAGCATTTCAAATAGAGTTGCTTCCATGAGTAATGCGACATAAGTTTATTTCAAAAGCCGCTGTGCAATCAGCACTTTAATTGTAAAATTATCCTCCTGGAGGGGTTGGAGAGAGTGCAGAAAAAATACATTCTATCATAACTGCTGATTTTGTTCTTCCTGCCCTTCCCAGGCCTAGAAATTATACCCTATACTGAGTTTGTTCACTAACTTACTTGTAATTCCACATTTTTCCCCCAGCTCTCTGGATTACAAGACACAAGTTAAACATACAAGATAAACAAATATTATCTTTGGTCACAGGATCACCGGACAGAAAGCCCTTCAGAGTAAGCCGTCTCCGCCCTCCACATTGCTATTTCTGCTCCTCACTCCTAGGCAGCACTTCAATTTGAGGACAGTGTACTTGCTAGGACTGGGACAGACAGTTGTGCACCAGAGTTAAACTGTCACCGACCCCTTTATCAGCTGCGGGCGGGGTGCCTGAAACTCACGTTACTCCCCAAATGCTTCATGCTCACGTCAACCCCCAAGGTTCCTTTCAGAGTGTGGAGGAGAGTAGAGTGTTTCAGACCTTTTCAGGTTCCTGGTATAGAAATACCAAAGAGCCTCCAGTCCTCAGCAGGGCTGAATTCCTTCATTGCCCTCAGTTCCTTTCCCAGTTTTTCTAGATTTTCCCGTAACTTTTTTTCATTTGTGTGTATGTGGTTTTGGGGATTGAACCCAGGGGCATTTTTACCTCCAAGCTACACCCCCAGCCCTATTTTATTTTTTATGTATTATTATTATTATTTTTGCGGTACTGGGGATTGAACTTAGGGGCATTCTACCTCCAATCTATACTCCCAGCCCTATTTTTTATTCTTTATTTTGAAACAGGGTCTCACTAAGTTGTGGAGGCCTCACTAAGTAGCTGAGGCTGGCTGCAAACCCAGATCCTCCTGTCTCAGCCTCCCAAGTACTGGGATTACAAGTGTGTGCCACAACACCTGGCTCAATTTTTATTTTTGAAACAGGGTCTCACTAGGTTGATGAGAGTCTCAATACTTAGGAGGCTGAGACAGGAAGATCACAAATTGGAGGACAGCCTCGGCAATTTAGCGAGACCCTATTTAAAAAAAAAAAAGGGCTGGGGTGTGTAGCTCAGAGGTAAAATGCTCCTGGGTTCAATCCCTAGTACCACAAAGAAAAAAAAAAAAAGAGGAGGAGGAGGTAATTTTAGCCTGGCATGGTGGTGCATGCCTGTAATCCCAGTATTTGGGAGGCTGAGACAGGAGGACTGCAGGTTCAAGGCCAGCCTCAGCAACTTAGAGAGACCCTGTTTCAAAATAAAAAGTGTTGAGGCTTTTGCTTGGAGGTAAAAATGCCCCTGGGTTCAATCCCAAGAACCAAAAATAAATAAATAAAAATAATAGTTTTGTAGCATTTAAAACTTAACTGTTTAGTTGAAGTTTTTATCCATTTTTGTTTATTTTTATAATTGCCTCTCCTCATTTGGTAAATTGTAAAATAATTTAAATAGTGTACTTGTAAATATGTATAATTATCATGATGTAAAGTACTGTTATGTGTATGTTTGTGTTTATGCACACTCATTAATAGGTTTTCCTAGCCAAGGATTTATCTGTATAAAACTTTTTGTATAAAGTTTGTTTTCAATAACAATAATGTATAATAAAACCATGTAAAGTTCTGTTTAAAATAAAAAGGAAAGAAAAAATTCCATCTAACGCCACCTTTGCCCTTGTCATCTTCCCGGTTTGATGTCTACCCTAAACTATGCATGAAATGCAACCAAGTGTTCATTGCTGCCCCACAGTGACAGCATAAATCCCAGGCTGCTGAGCAGAGCTGGGCTTCCTGAAAAATTTTCCCCCCTGAATTGACCAAATAAAAAATTCCATTTAATTGTCTCAAAATCAGGGTAGTATAGAAAATTCCAATACAGGGGTATAATAACAATCTTTTTTACATAACCCATGGAAAAATTAATGTAAAGGAAATTAGAACTGAATTTATCTTTGGCAATCATTGAGAATTACTTTTTTGAGGAAAACATAATTAAGAGTGGTGTATTTTGCCGGGCATGGTGGCACACGCTTGTAATCCCAGTACTTTGGGAGGCGGAGACCGGAGGATCCGGGTTCGCGGCCAGCCACAGCTCTCTCTCTCTCTCTCTCTCCCTGTCTCTCTCTCTCTACTTAGTGAGGCCCTCCACAACTTCATGAGACCTGGTTTCAAAATAAAGTATAAAAAATAGGGCCGGGGGTGTAGCGCGGAGGTAGAACGCCCCTGCGTTCAATCCCCGGTACCGCAAAAAAAAAAAAAAAAAAAAAAAAAAAAAGAGTGGTGTATTTGCTGGGCATGGTGATGCATGCCTGTAATCCCAGTATTTGGGAGGCCGAGACAAGAGGATCGAAGGTTCAAGACCAGCCTCAACAACTTAGCGAGACTCTCAGTAACCTAGTGAGACCCTGTTTCAAAATAAAAAATTATAGCCAGGCGTGGTGGCGCACACTTGTAATCCCAGTACTTGAGAGGCTGAGACCAGAGGATCCGGGTTTGTGGCCAGCCTTAGCTACTTAGTGAGGCCCTCTGCAACTTAGTGAGACCCTGTTTCAAAATAAAGAATAAAATAGAGGGCTGGGGGTGTAGCTCGGAGGTAGAATGCTCATGGGTTCAATCCCCAGTGCCAAATATATATATATAAGGGCTGGGGGTGTAGCTTAGAGGTAGAATGCCTCTGGGTTCCACCCCCAGTACCACACATACACACATTGAAAAAAAAAAGGGGGCGTATTTATTTGAAGAAAATAACCTGTCGCATTGTTGCCAAAGGAGGATGTTCTGGGGCCTTCGGAGCCCTCTGCCTGTCACTTCTCATGACACACACAGGTGCAGGAGCAGAGCCCTCCATCCCGTCAAAGAACAGAGCTGGCGAACCGGGGCAAAAACCACCCTGGACGTAGTTGTTCGGCTGCTTGGGGACAAGCCATGACAAGCCCAGGCAATAATTTGAAAGAAACTTTTCCAAAAAGATCATGTAGTGAGCTCCCAATTTAGAAAGCACCGGGGCTCATGTCCAGTCACATAACAGCGGCCACACCCACGCTGTCCAGGCTGATAACCATCCGAGAGATTTATGGTGTGAGTCATGCAGAGTCCAGCACTAAGATGGTCCACAGCTCTGGGAGACTGCGGCTTTCATCGTCTAAAACCTGGTTGAGGGTGAACCCACACTCTACACATTTGCTTCTCTTTTTAGTGCTTTGTAAAGTGGCCACCATTTCTTTAGTCCTTGGTCTGTTAATTCAGTATTACTGGTCCTTGGTCATCTTTTTTTTTTTTTTAATACTGGAGTTGAACCCAGAGGCATTCTACCTCTGAGATACACCCCCAGCCCTTTTGTAAGTTTTTATTTTGAAACAGGGTATCCCTGAAACAGGGTATCCTTAGGTATTCCTAAGTTGCTGAGGGTCTTGCTAAGTTGCTGTGACTGGCCTTGAACCTGAGATCTTCCTATCTCAGCCTCCCAAGTACTGGAATTACAGGCGTGGAACACCATGTCCAGCCATATTTATTATTTCTTTTTTTTTTTTTTGCGGTACCGGGGCTTGAACCCAGGGGTGTTCTACCTTTCCGCTACATCCCCGGCCCTATTTTTTTATACTTTATTTTGAAACCGGGTCTCACGAAGTTGCAGAGGGCCTCACTAGGTACAGAGAGAGACAGAGAGAGACAGGGAGAGAGAGCTGAGGCTGGCCGGGAACCCGGATCCTCTGGTCTCTGCCTCCCAAAATACTGGGATTACAAGTGTGCGCCACCACACCCGGCCACATTTTATTTCTAATGGACATTTTTCCTTCTCCGTTACAGAGGTTCTGATAAAATGGAGCCTACCATGAAATCCTTTCTTTCCCTCCTTCCTTCCCTCCCTCCCTCCCTCCCTCCCTCCCTGTCTTCCTTCCTTCCTTCCTTCCTTCCTTCCTTCCTTCCTTCCTTCCTTCCTTCCTCCCTTCCTTCCTTCCTCAAGAAAACGAGAAGATGAAGGGAATCATTTATGAAAGAAAAACACCAGTTTTCATGGGGCTTTTTAGAGCAGGCAGCTATGGACACCTTGTTTCTGTGAGAAAGCTGTTGTCTAAAAGGAGTGTTTCTGTGTAGGGCGTGGTGGCGCATGCTTGTAATCCCAGTACTTGGGAGGCTGATACCAGAGGATCCGGGTTTGTAGCCAGCCTCAGCTACTTAGTGAGGCCCTCCGCAACTTAGTGAGACCCTGTTTCAAAATAAAGAAGAAAAAATAGGGCTGGGGGTGTAGCCCGGAGGTAGAATGCCCCTGGGTTCAATCCCCAGTACCACAATAAACAAATAAATAAATAAATAAATAAATTAATTAATTAATTAATAAAAAAGGAGTGTCTCTGGAGAAATACACTGTATGCTCAGAAACTCCTTTCTCTTTTGAGTAGCGGGCATGTATATACACACACCACAAACAAATCAAAACAAAACAAAAAAATCAGAGTAAAAAAAGAAAAGGCAAAATTGGAAGAGGTAAGACTAAAGTTGAAATTTAGTGTACTACACCCTAGGGCTTTTTTTCTGAACTACTGCCCTGTGATCAGAAGAATTCAGTGGCGACAACTGGCAAAGACAGAAGTTAGAATAATGACTAAGAAAGAAATTGCAGAGCCGGGCATGGTGGCACACATCTGTAATCCCAGTACTTGGGAGGCTGAGACAGGAGGATCACAGGTTTGAGGAGAGCCTCAGCAAGTATGAGACTCTCATCAACCTAGCGAGACCCTGTTTCCAAATAAAAATAAAATAGGGCTGGGGTGTAGCTCGGAGGTTCAATCCACACTACCATTAAAAAAAAAAGAAATTGAAGAAAAAGTATGAGGTTTTTAAAACAAGGGAAAATTTACCCTCTTCTCTTTTTCCTCAATATTAAACACATACCCACACACAAACATGCACACCACTGCTTACACAGCATAACTTAGAAAAAAATTAAAATGTCCCTTGCTTTCACCCTTACAAACTTTATTTATTTACTTATTTATTTATTTATTTATTTATTTATTTATTTTTGGTACTGGGGATTGAACCTCTGAGCCACACCCCCAGCCCTTTTTAATTTTCTGTTTTGAAACAGGGTCTTGCTAAATTGCTGAGATTCTCACTAAGTTTTTGAGGCTGGCCGCTAACCTGCGATCTTCCTGTCTCAGCCTCCCAAGAATTGGGATTACAGGTGTGCGCCACCACACCTGCCTAACCTTTATATTTTTTGTGTACAGAAAATGATGTACTTGATTGTGTGGTAACACAATAAGGCAGATTTATCATACAATGTTACGTGGCATTTGTGTGTGTGTGTGTGTGTGTGTGTGTGTGTGTGTATGTTGTACTGGGGATGGAACCTAGGGGCATTCTACTTCCGAGCTACACCCCTGGTCCTATTTTTTATTTTTTATTTTGAAACAGGGTCTCACCAAGTTGCTGAGGCTGGCCACAAAGCTGCGATCCTCCTGTCTCAGCCTCCCAAACACTGGGATTACAAGTGTGCGCCACCAAGCCCAGCTGGTTACCTGGCATTTTAAATTAAAAATGGATTTCCTAAATGAAGTCAACTTACACATTAAGAGCAAACAGAGAATTTACCAGTTGCATGACATTGACCAAAAATCTCACCTCTGCCCAAAGTAATTGTTGGAGGGTAAGATGGAATAGAAACCCTTGTTCCCCATTTATTCATTTATTCAGTATTTAACAAATATTTGTTAAGCACTACTTAAGTTTCGGGCCCTCTAAGGGTTTCTATCAACTAGGGTCCCAAGAGTAGACAAATGGCACATCAAATCAGGCAGGAGTTTATTTACGAAGGGATTAATTTCTTTTTTATCCTTCCTTCCTTCCTTCCTTCCTTCCTTCCTTCCTTCCTTCCTTCCTTCTTTTTTTTTTTTTTTTTGCGGTACCGGGGATTGAACCCAGGGGCGTTCTACCTCCGCGCTACACCCCCGGCCCTATTTTTTTTTATACTTTTATTTTGAAACCGGGTCTCACGAAGTTGCGGAGGGCCTCACTAGGTAGAAAGAGAGAGAGAGAGAGAGAGCTGAGGCTGGCCGCGAACCCGGATCCTCCGGTCTCCGCCTCCCAAAGTACTGGGATTACAAGCGTGCGCCACCATGCCCGGCCTTCCTTCTTTCTTCTTTCTTCTTTCTTTCTTTTGTACTGGGGATCGAACCCAGGGTGTCATTCTACTTCCAAGCTACACCCCAGCCCTTATTTATCTATTTATTTATTTATTGTGGTACTGGGGATTGAACCTGAGGGCATTTTACCTCTGAGCTACACCCCCAGCCCTATTTTATTTTTATTTTGAAACAGGGTCTGACTAGATTGATGAGAGTCTCACTCCATTGCTGAGGCTGTCCTCAAACCTGTGATCCTCCTGTCTCAGCCTCCCAAGTACTGGGATTACAGGCATGTGCCACCATGCCTGGCTTATTTTTTTTATTTTGAAACAGGTTCTCACAAAGTTTCAGAGGGCTTTGCTAGGTTACTGAGGCTAGCCTTGAACCTGCGACCCTCCTGTCTCAGCCTCCCAAGTACTGGGACTACAGGCGTGTACCATCATGCCCAGTTTAACGTGATTAATTTCTAAAGTGTGGGTAGAGCCAGTTGTGGTGGCACATGCTTGGAATCCCAGTACTTAGGAGGCTGAGACAGGAGGATCGCAGGTTCAAGGATAGCCTTAGCAATTTAGAGAGACTCTCAGCAATCTAGCGAGACCCTGTTTCCAAATATAAAAAGTAAAAAGGGCTGGGAGTGTAGCTTGGAGGTAGAATGCCCCTGGGTTCAATCCCCAGTACCATTCACACACACACACACACACACACACACACACACACACACACACTTGTATATTTATATATATACACCGCTTTTGTTTTCTGAAACCTTTTTCCTTGTTCTAATGGGGGTGATGATGTCAGAAGGGGGAAAGGGAAGGAAGGACCCCTGTGTGAAACACCCACCACGTTTCCAAAGCTCACCACAGGAGTGCACAAGTTGGTTTTTCCCCGCCTCCCTGGCACATGTCACATGCTGTCCCTCTGGTCCCCGGTAACTGCTACCTTCTAACATTTGTGTGTCCCCACCCCCAATCCCTGTGCTGAAACCTCATCTTCAACGTGATAGTTCTAGGAGGCAGGCCAGGGAAGTGATTGGGTTACGAGGGCTCCATCCGCCTGAACAGGATTAGTGCCCTTGTGAAAGAGACCCTGAGGGCTAGCTGGCCCCTCTTCCCCAGGAGGGTGCAGCGAGAAGGCGCCGTCTCTGTGTCGGGAAGTGGGTCCTCACCAGACACCGGACCTGCCAGTGCCTTGGCCTGGACTCCAGCCTCCGGAATTGTAGCAATAAATTTCTGTTGTTCATAAGCTGCCCAGTATATGACACTTTAAAACAGTAGTCTGAACAGACTCAGCCATTTTGGTTTTAAAATAAAGAAGCCATCACAGTACACAAATCTTTATTATTTGTTTCCATGTATCTTTCTTTCATCCTTTTCATCTTGACTTTAGGTTGCTTAAGGATCATGATTTTTTTTTATTATTATTATTTCTTCGTTCCAGCATACTTAGTTTAACTGTATTTGATTATTTGGATAGATTAATTGTCCCATTAAAATTAATATTTATTCTTTTTTTTTAATTTTTTTTTTTTTGCAGTACCGGGGATTGAACGCAGGGGCGTTCTACCTCCGCGCTATGCCCCCGGCCCTATTTTTATACTTTATTTTTGAGACCGGGTCTCACGAAGTTGCGGAGGGCCTCACTAAGTAGAGAGAGAGAGACAGAGAGAGAGAAACAGAGAGAGAGAGAGAGAGACAGGGAGAGAGAGAGAGAGCTGAGGTTGGCTGCGAACCCGGATCCTCCGGTCTCCGCCTCCCAAAGTACTGGGATTACAAGCGTGCGCCACCACGCCCGGCTTAATATTTATTCTTAAACCTGCTAGATCAAGATCCTCCACAGGTAGGTTAACCACATGTTCTCTTGTTTTGCTTCGAACCATCTCAGTTTATGCCTGTGTTCTTTGAGTAAGTATTAATGGTTCACTCCTCTCTCTCTTTTTTTTTGTGGTACTGAGGATTAAACCCTGGGGCATTCTACCTCTGAGTTACACCCTCAGCCTTTTTTTATATTTTGTTTTGAAACAGGGTCTCACTAGGTTGTTGTGACTCTCACTGAGTAGCTGAGGGTGTCCTCGAACCTGCAATCCTCCTGTCTCAGCCTCCCAAGTAGTGGGATTACAAGTGTGTGCCACCATGCCCAGCATCACTCCCTTCTCTTATAAATGAATTTTGAAAAAAATATTTGCAGTTCATATAGCAGGTATGAGTCTACTATCCATAATATATAAGGAACTCTTACAACTCAACAAGAGAAAGACAAATAACTCAGCTTAAAAATGGGCAAAGGGTTTTCAATAGTTGTCCAAAGAAGGCCTACAAATGACCCATAAACACATGAACAGACGCTCAACACCACTGACCATTAGGGAAACACAAATCAAAACTATAGTGAGGTCCCAAATCATACCCACAGAGATGGCGATAAAAAATCAAGTATTAGTGAAGATATAGAAAACTTGGTGCCCTCACAAATTGCTGGTGGGAATGTAAAACAGTTCCACCACTGTGGAAAACAGTGTGGTGGTTTGTCAAAAAGTTGTGAGTTCCTTCCTGTATGACCCAGTAATTCAGTTGCTAGGTATATGCTCAAGAGAAGTAAAAATACATGTTCACACAACAACTTGTACATGAACGTTCATGGCTGCATTGCTTAAAATAGTCAAAAGGTGCGTCGGGCGTGGTGGCGCACGCTTGTAATCCCAGTACTTTGGGAGGCGGAGACCGGAGGATCCGGGTTCACGGCCAGCCTCAGCTCTCTCTCTCTCTCTCTTTCTCCCTGTCTCTCTCTCTCTCTACTTAGTGAGGCCCTCCGTAACTTCGTGAGACCCGGTTTCAAAAATAAAGTATAAAAAAATAGGGCCGGGGGCGTAGCACGGAGGTAGAACGCCCCTGGGTTCAATCCCCGGTACCACACACACACACAAAAAAATTAAATAAAAAAATAATCAAAAGGTAGAAACAACACAAATGTCTGCCAACTGATTAATGAATAATCAAAAGTGTTATAATCATACAATGGAATCTCATTCATCCATAAAAAAGAATAAAGCACTTAAGTATGCTATAATATGGATGAACTTTGAAAATACTATGCTAAGTGAAGGAAGGCACACAATGGCTACGTTGTGAGAGTCCATTTATGTGAAATGTCCAGGATAGGCAAATCCATGGAGAACAAGAGTAGTGAGGTGGTTGCCAGGGCCTGGGGAGAGGACAATGGAAAGGGGTGGCTCAGTGTCTGTGTGGTTTCCTTTAGGAACGATGAAAGTGTTTCGGAACCAGATAGAGGCGATGGTTACACAACACTGAATATACTAAAAGCCACTGAATTGTACATGTTAAACGGTGAACTTATATTAAATATCAATTTTAAAAATTGCAAAAAAATACTATCAGCAAACCAAAACCAAAACCTCCTGCTTTGGTCAATTAATTATAAGATCACACTGTCCATAGGGCAACTAGTAGGGGATCACTGCATGGAAGTAAAGACCACAAATTGTGCACGAGGCTGGGAGCTGAAGAGTAGGATACAGATCCTTTTCAAGACCCAGTTCTCTGAGAGGCGGATGATAGTCAGCATGACAGGTGCGAAGGCTGCGTTTGTATTTTCAATCTGATACTATCCAGACTGAAATTTCAAGGATTCTGTTGAAGAGTAAAGGCTAGAGCTGGGCGCAGTGGCGCACGTCTATAATTCCAGTACTTGGGAGGCTGAGACAGAAGGATCGCAGGTTCAGGACCAGCCTCAGCAACTTAATGAGGTCCTTAGCAATTTAGTGAGACCCTGTTTCAAAATAAAAGATCAAATAGGGCTGGGGGTGTAACTCACAGGTAAAATGCCCTTGGGTTCCATCCCCAGCACTACACACACACACACACACACACACACACGCACACACACACGCACAAATAAAGGCTAATATTTCTTAGTACAAAAGTTTCCCTATTTAACAAACTTTTTTTGAGGGTGTACTGGGGATTGAACCCAGGGGCATTCTACCTCTGAGCTACATCCCCAGCCCTTTTTATTTTGAAACAGGGTCTTTCGAGGTTGCTGAGGCTACCTTGAACCTGCGATCTTCCTGTCTCAGCTTTTCAAGTACTGGGATTACAGGCACGCGCCACCATGCCTGGCTTCCTATTTAACAAACTTTTAGTGTAGAACCTAGAGGAGCCTATTAGCTTAATGTTAATTCAGGAGAGGGCTGGGAGCTTGAGAACTTATGTGCCAAGCACGGCACGAGTGCTGCTGCTGCAAATGTCTGGCAAGACCCGACTAGTTCCTAGGGGTCTAGGAACTAGTTTAAGCCACATTCAAGTGGACCCACTGCCAGAGTTGGGGGCAGGTGGACCGGGGCGGGGCAATCCGATAGCTGCTGATGGCTCCCTGAAGCCTTGCGGAAATCTTGGAGTTGCCTCCCGCTTCGCGTGTGCACTAAGGTGCCCGACACAGTGTGCATTAACCTGGGCCTGACACCAAAATACGAACTTGCACTCCTGCTTAGGGGAGATGTGCTTGGGAGCTACAAAGTTATAAGCCTAGACTCTCTATTTATAAGTAGGTAAAACTGAATTGATTCCCTTCCTTTATTAAAAGAAAAAATTTATTTATAGTGGTGCTGGGATCAACCCAGGCCCACATGGATGCTAGACAAATACTCTACCACCGAGTTCTACCCCCATCCGATTTATTTTAAATCAGGTGCTAAGTGAGAGGTTTCCTGATTAAGTAAAACCCAGGCTGGGGATATAGCTCAGTGGGAAAGCGCTTGCCTAGCATGTGTGAAGCCCTGGCTTCCATCCCCAGCACTGCAAAAAATAAAATTAAAAAAATGGCAGTCTGTATGACTAAACCCCCTGAAGTCTCAATGAGGCCTCCCTCACAGAAGGGTATCTAGTGTGCCTCAATTTGTCACAGCAGCTTCTTTCTCCCTCCCTTTTATTAAGGACTTTCTCTAGACTCAGCAATATGAAACACACACAGAAGTAAAACGCTTGATATTTGCCCTCAAAGACCTTACAATCAAGTTGAAGAGAAAAATAGCAACACATAAATCGGGCGTGGCAGTGCACACCTGTGATCCTAGTATTTGGGAGGCTGAGACAGGAGGATTGCAAGTTCAAGGCCAGCAACATATAGCAAATGCTACAGAATGTTATCCTTTAAACGACATTTGAGCACATTGCTAAGCAATATATGATCGATTCCTCCTGAGTGATCCAGGAATAAGCGCCATGACTTTAGGGGGTGAGATTGCGGCGAGATGAAGAAGGCTGACTTCAGTTTGTGTTTCATTTAAGGTCACTTTCATTTTGAAGGGCCCTGAAGGATTTTCTACTGACAACTGAAATATGTTGTCCATTGGCCAGGGCTTGGCAATAGTTTTGTTTTATATAATTGTGATAGGATCTGATGAGTGCTGTACAATTCTAATACAATCTCCCTTCCTCACTCCAAATTGGATAGCCTCTTAGCGTTTATGGTAACAAGGTCTGACCTATAATACATTGTGTTTATGTAATACCCTATATTTAGCATCAAATGGAAAAGTTTTCCAATAATTAGGTTTTGGAACACGGTCAATTCGCAGAGTCAAGTCTTGCTCGTGACAGCTCCGCAGCTTTGAACTGGTCTTGAGACGGGGTGAGTGACAGGCGCAAAGGCAGCGACTGTGCAAAGAACGGGGCTGCTCCCTTCACCAAAACTGTCAGTGCCTTGCCTGGCGGTCTGTCCTTCTCTGAGGAAGCTGCCCCGAGAGTCCTGATGCTCCCACCCCTCCTCCTATAGCCTTTGTGCTATTGCTGTCTCAAAGGTAGTGCCAGACCCCAGCCCAATGGCACTCAGAACATTGGCAGGTTCCGATTGTCTCCATTTGACAATCACTTCATTTAAGCATCTTTTTTCTTTCTGAAAGACCAAGCCAATTCCAAACAAAACAAAACAAAGGTATGAAAAATACTACCGTCATTGCCAATAAACAAACCAGAGTCCCCCAAACAGCAATAACAACAAAAACCATCTATGGGGCAAAGTTCCCTCAAGGATCTGGTTTTGTAGTGATGGTGGGGACACTCAGTGAGCCCTTGCTACAGAGAACGTCCTGGCACAGAGAAATGAGAAGTTTTTCTGTTTCAGGTGTAGGTTTTTTGTTTTCTTTTGTTTTTGATGCTGGGGATTAAATCCAGGGGCATTCTACTGCTGAGCTACACCCCCGGTCTTATTTTATTTTTTTATTTTGAAACAGGGTCTCCTTAAGTTGCTAAGGCCGACCTTGAACCTGTGATCCTCCTGTCTCAGCCTCCCAAGTACTGAAATTACAGGCATGTGCCACCACTCCTGGCTCAGGTATAGTTTTTACAAATAGAATTTTTCATATTGGATTAAATCATTTTTCCCTCAAGATCAATATCCTGCTTAGTAGACATGAAGTTAATGACAAAATGCTTTGAAAACATAAATACAGCCAGACATGGTGGCACACACTTGTAATCCCAGTACTTGGGAGGCTGAGACCGGAAGATCTGGGTTTGTGGCCAGCCTCAGCTACTTAGTGAGGCCCTCTGCAACTTAGCGGGACCCTGTTTCAAAATAAAGAATAAAAAATAGGGCTGGGGGTGTAGCTCAGAGGTAAAATGCCCCGTGTTCAATCCCCAGTACCACAAAAGAAAAGAAAAGAAAAGAAAAGAAAAGAAAAGAAAAGAAAATATAAATACACACATACAAGCAACAACAAGCCCACATACTACTAGTAACTCTGTGGCCCTAAGCTCTGGTTTATGAAAAGGTATTCTGAAAAGAAGGTTAAAACTGTAGAAGATACAAAGTATTTGTAGATTAACTTCTTGCTTCTTTTTTCATATGGCTTGAGCAAATAAGTAGTCTTTTTTTTTTTATAAGTTGGACGTGTGAAGAGTTAAGGGTGTTTCCAGAACCAGAAAACATGTGTTTTGTGGCATTTATTATAATGAGGAAGTGTTTCTTGGAGTTGATTTGGGCAGGTTGCATGTAACTATAGGGCTCGCTGCCTAGAAGTGATTATTTCGTCCTTTCTTCCCTCCTCTTGGAAGGGAGTTGGAGGATGGAAGGCTTCACCAGCTCGTATCCTTAAACTGTGTCGCTTTAAATCTGCTCAGAGACTGGGAGCCATGCTTTTCCGGATCTGTTTGCCTGCGGTTTTTTTCAGGTTAGTCGTTTTGTTCTTGAACTATGGGAAGAACTTTAAAACAAACTGAAGAGGACAGTGTTTGCTTTTTTACTTTAAGTGTTGTTTATTGAACAGCTTTTTAAGATTACCCAGACCGAAGCATATATGGAATTCATCAATGAATTATGGTTACTTTGCGCTCTACAAAAAAGTCACCCATCATTCTTTTTGTTACTTTTTTTAAAGGGATCTCAGATTTTCCATTTCCAAAGTTTCCAGATAACTTTACCATTTGTTCTTTATTTAATTTGCGATTGTTTAGATCAGCTGAAGAACACTTGCTTGCCTAAAAAATTTCACAACAGTTAAGCTTCTGAAGGTTGGGGAGCTCACATATCCACCAGGATTCTATTTGAGATGTTGTCTAGGTCACTGTCATGACCGTCTGTAATTTTTCCAAGTGCTATAGAGTTTATAAAATATAAAAAAGTTACCAACATAATACTTGATATTTATATTTGTTTTCCATCTTAAAAATATCGAAGCACTTTGCATGCAAGTATTTATTCTGCTTCTATAGATGAAGAGATTTGGGGGCCGGGATAACCATGGTAGCGTTGTATTGCAAAAATACAGCCTGAGTTGGGAAGAGACCCTCTGTTCTGGTCTTGAATGCACCATCTTAGGCCTGGTGTTTAACCTCACTGGGCCTGTCTTTCTGCTTATGAAATGAGATATTCAGACTAACATTCTCCATGTCAACCCTTGGAGGTGTGAACGTGTGTGTGATGGTGGGCATGTATTGGAGCGTGTGCAAATTTAAAAGTTTCAGTGAATTCAGAAAGGAAAAACCAGTCAGGGCCATTGTTTGCAGCCACGTGTATTTAGTAGTCATTAGATTTCCAGAGCTTTTGTATCTTTGCTAACTTACTTTTCACGTACTTTTCCCATAACTTACTAGTAGGTTCGTAGCTACAGTTGTGTGTCCACAATGCCAAGCAGTAAATTTAACTCATTTAGTTTCCAAATTAACAGGCACGACTTAATCACACAATTAAAATGCTTTTAAGCCATATGTGCTGTATTGAAGAACATTAGAAACAGTTAAAAAAACTATGAGTAAAATCAACATCAAGAATAATCCTATCACTCAGAGAACAAATAATCACTAAACATTTCAGTATGTTTCCTTTCGGATTCTTTTCTATGGGCATGCATACAGTTTTTATTTTCAGACCTGGGATCACATTGAATACATGGCTTTAAGCCAATTTTTTAAATATTGACGGTATATTGTGAGCACTTTCACATCACAAATGTACTTAAATAGTAAGGTGGTATTTTATTCTGATGCCAAACATCTGGACGAACAGTAAAAAAATCAGTCAATTATCTAGATATTTTCAAATACCCAGATGTTTGGCACCATGTCGACAAAACATTAAAATCCTTGACCAAAATTTCAGCTTTTGCACAGATGTCTGGCATGATGTAGGCAAACTCTCTCTCTGAACTGACAGCCATTTTGGCAGTAAAGAGGCAGAGCACTTATTACATGCTGTGGGTCAAAAGTGTTTTGAAGTTTAGCTTGTGTGTGTGGGCAACCTTTTCATTGTTTCACAATGAATCAGCAGCACAAAGAAAATATATGTATTTTAGGAACCCTTAATCCATTATGATGAAAGTCTGCTCTCTCTATTTTTGGTCGCTTCATAGCCTGTTGGGCTGCGTGTTGACCTTGAAAGCTTAGCAGAAGTGGTCATTTTGTCCAAACCTTGGTCTTAAGGATTTGTACTCTAGCGCGGATTGTGTGTTGTCTTTTTGCTATAATTAAGAAAGTTCTTTCTGGCTGATGATTTTATTAACAGATTGCTCTGAATATTTAAAAGTCATGTTAATGTGCCAATATCGCTGACAACAGTCCTGCCTAAAATACATGAAGATTTTTTAAAAAGATATTTTTATGATTTTCTAATTATCTTGTTCCTTGGGTTATAATCCTTCTTCTAGCTCTGTTAACCAGTGCATACATTTTCGCATGCACATTCCTTTTTGATTCCTCGAAGGCATAATCTATGAAAGTTTGACAAAGTACAATGTTATACACTATTGTATCATATCAAAATTTATGTATGTGAACACATAATATTTGAAATTACCATCCTTAATAAATTTTTCTACTTCTTGACAGTCTAAATTTAGTTATCTTTCCATTTTCCCTCCTATCCCTCCCTCCCTCCCTCCCTCCCTTCCTTCCTTCCTTCCTTCCTTCCTTCCTTCCTTCCTTCCTTCTTTCCTCCCTTTTTGTGGTACTGAGGATTGAACCCAGGGGCATTCTATATCCGAGCTACATCCCTAGCCCTTTAAAAAAAATTTTTTTTAAAAATTTTGAAACAGGGTCTTACTAAGTTGCTAAGGGTCTCACTAAGTTGCTGAGGCTGGCACTGAGTCTGCAATTGTCCTGCCTCAGCCTCCCAAGTATTGGGATTACAAATGTGTACCACCATGCCTGGCTCCTATCTGGTTTTCTTTAAGTGAGTGTTATTTTGATTGTTTATTAGTATAAAAATAATTTTTAAGCTGGGAGTGGTGGCCCATGCTTGCAATCCCAGTACTTGGGAGGCTGAGACAGGAGTATCTGGGTTCGCGGCCAGCCTCACCTACTTAGGCCCTCCGCAACTTGTGAGACCCTGTTTCCAAATAAAGAATAAAAAAAAAATAGGGCTGGGGGTGTAGCTCGGAGGTAGAATGCCCCTGGGTTCAAACCCCAGTACTGCAAAAAAAAAAAAGTAATAACTTTTAACTCTGTGACTGAAATAGGAAAAAACAATAATCTACCCAAGTTGTGCCAGAGGGAGCAATGTGGCTGAATGACTAAACGCACGAGTGCGCTAGTAACGTGAGACTGAGTTTGGACCTTGCGTCTCTGCACAGAGCTGTCTGGCTTGCTGCGGTGTCTCCTCCTGGCTCTGTCGCTAACGTGCTCACTCTCCACAGGCAGGACGTTAGCTTGGGCTGCGCCGGAGCTTCTTCATCTTTCATCCATAGGAGTTAGATGACCCCATAGTGCTCTGTTTTGTGGAATCACTTGTAAAGGTTTCTTTGACAACATAAATATTAAATGTTTTCACTGTTAACTAGTTTGATTTATAGGAAGGAGTGGCATTGAAAAACCAGGTGAACGTGGTTTTGATTTTTTAAAAACATCTAAGCCATTGTACATCTGACCACTGACTGCTGTGTTTCTTGCAAGGCCCTGCTGTGTCTCGTTTTCGGTTTCAGCGTCTGGCTTTATGCTAGACGTTTATGCTTTATGTGTTATTTGCTATTATGAATACTTTCTTCAGATTTATTAGGTGCTACAGTATGCTTGGTGTTCTTGCCCAATTGCAATTTACTTATGATTTTATATTCTGGGTGCTTCTCTGGGGTCTGTGCAGGTCCAAGTAAGGCACTCATTATGGGGTGATACACCATTACCCTTTCTGGGGTGTTAGTATCTTCGCTTCATGGATGTTTGTATTTTGGGGTAAAAATTTTAAATTACCAAAAGAAAAAAGAAAAGAAAAGAGCCGGGCGTGGTGGCGCATGCCTGTAATCCCAGTACCTGGGATGCTGAGATAGGAGGATCACAGGTTCAGGACCAGCCTCAGCAACTTGGTGAGGCTGTCAGCAACTTAGTGAGACCCTGTTTCAAAATAAAAAATAAAATAGGGCTGGGGATGTATCTCAGATGTAGAATGCCTCTGGTTCAACCCTCAGAACCACACACACACAAAAAAAAAAAAAAGGAAAGAAAGAAAGAAAAACTGAAGCCTTTTCTTCTCCCAGTACTGGGGATTGAACCTCTATCTATAGCCCTTTTTATTTTGAGACAGGGTCTTCCTAAGTTGCCCAAGACAGCCTTCAACTTGCCATCCTCCTGCCTCAGCCTCCCCAGTCACTAGGATTACAGATTTGTGCCACCATACCTAGATCTCCCTGAGACCTTTTTATTTAATTTAATTAAAAAATTTTTTTGTGGTACTGGGGATGGAACCCAGGGAACTTCTACCTCTGGGCTACATCCCCAGACCTACTTTTTTATTTTGAAACAGGGTCTCACTAAGTTGAGGAGGTTCTAAGTTGCTGAGGCTGGCTGCGAACCCGCAATCCTCCGGTCTCAGCTTCCCAAGTACTGGGACCACAGGTGTGCGCCACCACACCCAGGTCCTGAGGCCTTTTTGTAAAAGCACTAATCCCATTCACAAGGGCAAAGCCTTCACCTCCCAATGACTCCACCTCTTAATACTAACTCCTTGAGGTTTAAGTTCCAGCATCTAAATTTTGGAGGGACACATCATTCAAACCACAGCAGGCTTATATATGCATAGGCAGAAATATAAACATGTAGGCTTACATAAAAAAGTTGCTGAACGAATTGGTGGAATCCATTCAAACATTTATTTGGCAACTACTGATTGAATCCACTCACTAGTTGATTGCTTTGAGGTTTAATTGTTTGATAAACCTCAACTCCATCTTTCATCTTAATATTGGTATAGAGATATCCTGGTGGTAGTATATATGTATGTATTTATTTTTTGTGGTACTGGGGATTGAATTTAGGGCTGTCCTACCTCTGAGCTACACTCCAAGGCCCTTTATATGTTTTATTTTGAGACAGGTTCTCACTGAGCTACCATGTGCTGATCTTGAACCCGTGATTCTCTTGTCTCGGCCTCCCAAGTACTGGGATTACAGGTGTGCACCACTGCACCCAGCTCTGGTTGTACATATTCTTGTGTGTGTGTATGTGTGTGGGGGTACTGTGGATTGACACCAGGAGCATTCTACCTCTGAGCTATACCCCCAGACCTATTTTACTTTTTATTTTGAAACAGGATCTCAGTAAGTTGCTAAGGACCTTGCTAAATTGCCAAGGCTGGTACTTGAACCAGTGATCCTCCCGTCTCCCAAGTACTGAGATTACAGGTGTGCACCATTCCACCTGGCTCTGGTTGTACGTATTCTTATGCAACTAAATTTTAGTGATTATTTTCTATTGTTTTAGTGATTATTTTCTATTGTCTATTGTTGAGAAAGGCCAGAATCCTCTTTTTTCCCCTAAACATCCTTTATCCAACCCATCAGCAAGAACTACAAGCAAGATCTTCAAAACATTTTCTAAATTCAACCAGTTTTCACCATTTCCATGACTTCCATGTTAGCAAGGCGATTGCCATCCTTTCAGGGCTACAGCAACAGTCTTCTGACTAGGCTCCCTCCTTCCAATCTCATCTCTAATACGACCTCCTCCCTACACAGATGCCACAGTTTTCTTTTTAAAATGTAGCCAGAGCCCGGCGTGGTGGCGCATGCTTGTAATCCCAGTACTTGGGAGGCTGAGAAAGGAGGATCGCAAGTTGAAAACCAGCCTCAGCAACTTAGCGAGACCCTATTTCAAAATAAATAAATAAATAAATAAATAAATAAATAAATAAATAAATAAATAGGGCTGGGATGTAGCTCAGAGGTAGAATGCCCCTGGGTTCAATCCCCAGTACCACAAAAATAAAATAAAATAATAAAATAAAAATGTAGCCAAGATCACTTTACTTTCCTGCTCCAAAGCCTCCAAAGGCTTTCCAAATCATTTGGGATGAAATCTGAACTACAAGGCCCTGCACGATCTCGCCCTGACCACCACCTTCCCCATCTCTCTCCCACTCCAGCCACACTGGTCTCCTCACTGGAACTCACAGATTCCGACCAGCTTGCGACTCAGGGCTACCGTACATGCTCCGTCCTCTGCCTGGTAGTTGTATATCTCAGGTCTCTGCTTAGTGTTCCCTTCCTAACAGGTTTCCCAGTTAGATCACCTGTCCCTTGCTATCCTCGACAGCCTGGATCTGCTTCGGTTTTCTTCATGGAACTCTTCACTATCTGAATTTACGTGACATATACTTCTATTTATAGTTTGCTCTGTGTTTGTCTCGTGCATTAATTTAACTTGATCTGCTACACAGCATGTGCTCAATGAATATCTTTTACTGAGAAAATGACTCGGGTTGACTAATACAAGACTGGTTCTCTAATTTGTATCATTCCATTGTACCCTGATTCGCAAAATGCTCATAGAAACATATGAATATTCTTGGAAGCACAATTATCAGCAAATAATGACTCAAGATAACTTACCTAAAGAAGTCTAGATTATTAATATTAGGAGATTGTTGAATTATATCATCACTACTTGATGAATTACCTGCTTTATTTTTTCAGCTTTGATGATGATTTCTGTAGGCAATCCAGATATGGGTCCTATCAGTTTGCAGCATGTCCAGTTCGACGGGCTACCCCCCCCATGAAACATGACTTAGCCACTCTTTTTTTTTTTTTTGCGGTACCAGGGATTGAACCCAGGGGCGTTTTACCTCCAAGCTACACCCCCGGCCCTATTTTTTTTATACTTTATTTTGAAACTGGGTCTCACGAAATTGCGGAGGGCCTCACTAAGTAGCTGAGGTTGGCTGTGAACCTGGATCCTCTGGTCTCAGCTTCCCAAGTACTGGGATTACAAGCGTGCACTACCACACCTGGCCTACGACTTAGCCACTCTCTGTGGATTAGGGTTAGTTTTCTTTTCCATCTTGGGTCACCTCACAAATCACTGAATATTCTGTATCATGATAGTTTCCTATGATCTTAAAAGTATTTTCTTTCTACATTATTGAAAAATAAAAAAAGACAAAAGTTGATCAGAAAGGCCTAGTCACTTGAGCACAAAAATTTCCTTCTAGGAATACTTGTGGTTAGTCCCACAACGAGTATATGTTAAATTTTCTCCATGTGTCAAATTATGTGGTAGGCACAAAGAAAAAGCAAAAACAGGATAGCCCTTACATTTGTATCCCACTTTTTTAGAGTTTTCATGAACATTCTCTTTGATCTCATTCATAGTATCTTCTCTCAAGTTTATAATTTATTTAAAACTAAAAAAAACCCAAACAAACCAAAACAACAACAACAAAAGCACATAAAATAATTAGAGACTAACATGAAAGAGTACAGTTAAGTGCTAGATTGCTTGGTTGGAACGAATATGGGAATTGAGGGCTGAACAGACTTGGCCTGTAGTGGGCCTTTTAGAGAAGGATCTAGAAAATCAGGGAAAGCTTCCCAGGGAAGTGGATGCAGGACCTGTGTTCAAGGATGAGGGGCAATACTGCAGGCACAATAAATTCACTGATCCTGGCAATGACTCGGCTTCAGTGTGGTCAACATTATCCGAGCATTCTGAATGTGTAGCTGCAAGCTACATGGCCTCCCAGAGGGAGAGGCATCTTTCAGGTTACACAGAGCAGCATTACGAAAGCCATCTATATAAGGAATGCACTCCAGAACGGGATTCAAACCCACACACAATTAAGAAAGCATGAATCACGCTCAAAATGCGAAGAAATAACTATGCAAGACTTAGATGACTACTAGTGCTTTGTTAAAAAAGCTTTTCTCTACCCCCCAAATCTAATAAAACAATACGACTTCACCTTATAAGTACAAAAGTTTGTGCCAAAGAAAATAATCACACAATCGATGTCCCTACATAAAATAATACAAAACCGATAAAAGGAAAATATATCAGAAAACGTGCTTTTTGCAAACAGAATTGATAATCCTCCTAAAAGTTTTATCAAGGAGGTGTGATTCATTCCATTTTGAGACAGCAAAACTGAAGTTCAAAACTGACACTAAGTCAACTGCCCAAACTCCCACGGTTTGTAAGTAGCATCATTACTGGGTTTGAAGTCTAGTCTGGCTGGCTCCATTATGCCACTGTGACCTGCCATTAAAAAAAGTGAGAAAGCCGGCTAGGCAGAAGCAGAAAGCTGGTCTTCAACAGCCCACACGTGAGCAATGCACTCATGCATCACAGTCTGCTGGGTGTGCAAGTAAATACCATCAACCATCAATCTAGGGTACATTACCTACAACAAATCTTGCTTTTATTTATTTATTTATTGTGGTACTGGGGACTGAACTCAGAGACATTCTGCCTTCCAGCTACACCTCCAGCCCTTTTTAGTTTTTGTTTTGCTATGCTGCCGAGGCTGTCCTTGAACCTACAATCCAGGTGTGCACCACTACACATGGCAAATTGTGCTTTTAATTTTTTTTTTGTGATACTGGGGATTGAACCCAGGGGGCATTCTACCTCTGAGCTACACCCACAGTCCTATTTTTTATTCTTTATTTTATTTTATTTTTTTGCGGTACTGGGGGATTGAACCCAGGGACGTTTTACCTCCGAGCTACACCCCCGGCCCTATTTTTTATATACTTTATTTTGAAACCGAGTCTCACAAAGTTGTAGAGGGCCTCACTAAGTAGCTGAGGCTGGCCATGAACCCGGATCCTCTTGTCTCAGACTCCCAAGTACTGGGATTACAAGCATGTGCCACCACGCCCAGCTTTGTTCTTTATTTTGAAACAGGGTCTCACTAAGTAGCTGAGGCTGGCTGCAAAATTGTGATCCTCCTGTCTCAGCCTCCCAAGTACTGGGATTACAAGCTTGTGCCACCACACCCAATTTTGCTTTTAATTTTAACAGCATTTGCTTTCTTTTTTTTATTTTTTGGGGTACTGGGATTGAACCCAGGGACATTCTACCTCTGAGCTATACCCCCAGCCGTATTTTATTTTTATTTTGAAACAGAGTCTCACTAGGTTGCTGAGTCTCACTACTTGCTGAGGCTGTCCTGGAACATTCAGTCCTCCTATCTTAGCCTCCCAAGTACTGGGATTACAGGTGTGTACCACCATACCAGCTTTGCTTTGCTTTCAATAATTACTTAATATGACTTTTTAGTTTTCTGATTTTAATAGTGACTATTCCATGGAGTTTCTATATTGGCAAAGGAAGTTCTTTGACTCAATCCCAAACAAAATACAAAGCAAAGGTCTCTGAGTCAGGAAAGATTCAGAAGGCAGAAGTTCAGGCTGGTGGGTTACATTCATCAGACATGTTAGCAATCATTGCCAGTCAGCACTGGTAGGCAGAGGGCTGGGGGGTCAGTCAGAATTAGGAGGCAAGACAGCTTCCCAATTCTCTTGAGTTATGCCTTCATTTTTTAAATTTGAATTTTGAGATCAATTCTGCCCATGTGTAAACATAAGTGGTGCGTGTCAGTGTGTGTGTGTGTGTGTGTGTGTGTGTGTGTGTGTGTTACTGGGGATTAAATCCAGGGATTTCCATCTCTGAGCTATATCCACAGCCTTATTTTATTTTATTTATTTTTGGTACTGGGGATTGAACCCAGAGGCATTCTACCTCCAAGTTACTACTAGTCTGTTTTTATTTCTTATTTGGAAACAGGGTTTCACTAGGTTGCTGAGAGCCTCACTAAATTGCTGAGGCTGGCTTTGAACCTGCGATCCTCCTGTCGCAGCCTCCAATACTGGGATTACAAGTGTGCGCCATCATGCCTGGCTCTTATTTTATTTTGAAACAGGGTCTTGCTAGGCTGCTGAGGGCCTCACTAAGTTGCTGAGCCTGGTCTTGAACCTGCCATCCTCCTGTCATAGTTCCCCCAAATACCAAGATTACAGGCATGCGCCACCATGCCTGGCTAATATGTCTTTTTAAAAAGCATATTTTAAAGCCAAATACAAGTAGGGTGTACTTGTATTTGTAATGCAAAATAATCAGCCATTATTTTGCATTACTCAGGAAACGTTCTCTTCTATTAATGCTATTAACTAAGCATTGGTCAATTCCTTAAATAAAAATTTCTTTTTTTTGGTACTGGAAACTGAACCCAGAGACATTCTACTTCTGAGCTATATCCACAGCCCTTAAAAAATTTTTTTTTTAAATTTTGGAACAGGGTCTCACTAGGTTGCTGAGGGTCATGCTAAACTGCTGAGGCTGGCCTTGAATCTGCAATCCTCCTGTCTCAGCCTCTCAAGTACAGGTATTAAAGGCATGCACCACCATGCAATTCAAGTTCTTAATGTTGGTGTTAATCTATTCTACCCATGGAGTTCTGATAATTGTATTTAAACTTACTATTTTTTATTACTTTTCATATATATTACATTATAGCTATAACATTGGCACTCTGTGTCTATAGGTTC
>PVJS01014216.1:27035-40823 GCA_004027185.1 Glis glis
TCGGCTCTCTCTCTCTCTCTCTCTCTCTCTCTCTCTCTCCCTGTCTCTCTCTCTCTCTCTCTCTCTCTCTAGTTGGTGGGGCCCTCCGTAACTTTGTGAGACCCGGTTTCAAAATAAAGTATGAAAAGTAGGGCCGGGGGTGTAGCGCGGAGGTAGAATGCCTCTGGGTTCAATCCCTGGTACCACACACACACAAAAAAAAGAAAAAATTCCAAAAGCAAAAAAAGGGCCGGGCGTGGTGGCGCACGCTTGTAATTCCAGTACTTGGGAGGCGGAGACAGGAGGATCCGGGTTCGCAGCCAGCCTCAGCTAGTGAGGCCCTCCGCAACTTCGTGAGACCCAGTTTCAAAATAAAGGATAAAAAATAGGGCCGGGGGTGTAGCGTGGAGGTAGAATGCCCCTGGGTTCAACCCCTGGTACCACAAAAACAAACAAACAAACAAACAAACAAAAAAGCAAAAAAAAACAACCTGTGCCTGTACTGAGATGTTTTTCCTCGTTATTATTCCATAAACAATACAGTATAATAACTATTTATGTGGCATTTACATTGTATTACATATTATAAGTAATCTAGAGATGTTTTAAAGGGTATAGGTTAGTCAGGTATGGTGGCGCACACCTGTAATCCCAGTACTTGGGAAGCTGAGACAGGAGAATCATAGTTTTGAGGCCAGCCTCAGCAACTTAGTGAGACCCTGTTTCAAAATAAAAAATAAGATAGGGCTGGGGGTCTAGCTCAGAGGTAGAATGGCCCTGGGTTCAATCCCTAGTACCAAAAAAAAGAGATGTGTGTGTGTAGGGTATATGTACTTTATTTAAAGGACTCGAGCATCTATGGGTTTGGGTATCTAAGGCGAGTCCTAGAATCAATCCTCCATAGACACTAAAGGTTGGCTGTACTTGAGACAGTTTTCAAAACCTTAATATTATTGGAATATTCTTCTCATCTTGTCTTATGCCTCTCTTGGGTAATTCTAAAAACCAGTAGAATAAAAACCTTAGCTCCCAAGATAAACTTTATTTTTTACTATTTTCTCTCATTGTATCAATTCAAAGTCACAAAAGAACATAGAAAAACCTCATTCAGACACTGATAATGTAAGAGTAGTGTTCGGGGAATTCAGGGGCCTTCACATGTGGATTCTTTCCCCAGGCAACTTACTGTTAGCAGACACTGGTGTATCGTGTACTGTTTCCTCATGGGAACTGCCAAAAGTGAAGGATCAAGTTGTGACCTAGGGCCTTAAGTCAACTTTTACCAAATGCAGGACTTAATAAACTCCAAATGATGTATTTTATGTTTCATAGCATAAAGCTTTCTAAAGCACACATAAATCAATTAAGTAGTGCTACAAGTAGTCAATACACATAAAATGCATTTAATATGATGTAGTCTCTTTGACCACATCTTCCTGCCAACTATGATCCAACTCTGAGGAGCAGGTTCATTGGGTCTGTGGATCTCGGGGTGATCTCCTTGAGGACACTGTGTGTGTGTGTGTTACTAGGGATTGAACTCAGGGGTGTTCTACCTCCAAGATACAGCCCCAGCCCTTTTGTTTGGAAATAGGGTCTCGCCAGGGTGGTGAGAGTCTTGTTAAGTGGCTGAGGCCGTCTTCGAACCTGCAACTGGATCCTCTGGTCTCAGCCTCCCACGTACCGGGATTACAGGTGTGTGCCACCATGCCTGGTTCCTCGAGGACACTTGGACTGAAAGAAACCTGGGGACAGTTATGTGATGCTGTTACAGAAAAGAAAAAACTGAACTCAGGAGTGATCACTTGTTCCTTCGTTTTCTTAGAGTCAATTTTTCTGCCCTAAAACCTGGACAAATCGTGGCCTGCTAGTGTGCCTGAGGTTGGGATTCGTCTCCTCAGAAGGGGAGAAGAGCACATGTTCATGGGAGAAACTGCCTGTGTAAGTGTCAGAAGTTACAACACGGTGTAATCGGCAGAGGACTGGAAGTGTGAGTGGCTAGGAGTGAGAATCACTGAGGGGTGGCTCGCACGGGTGTTTCCCTCCTCCAGTTCATCCCTGAGTGGGAGAAATGTGAACTGGGAGACCTTGTTATTATAAGCCCAGTTAATAAACTTCAGGTAAATGTGGGCAGGTTCTGAGCAGGCCTGAAAGTCCTGAAACAGAACTTAACATCATTCCAGGGCTGGGTGTGGCTCAGTGGTAGAGTGTGTGCTTAGCATGTGTGAGGCCCTGGGTTTTGTCCCAGCATCAAAAAGACCCCCAAACAACAATAACAAACAAAAAATAAACAAACAAAAAACCCCACACAAACAAAACAACAAATCCCAAATGTCATCACTTTAAATTAGTACTTTATAATAAGAAATCATCTGCCGGGTTGGTGGCATATAACTGTAATCCTAGCTACTTGGGAGGCTGAGACAGGTAGATTGCGAGTTCAAGGCCAGCATGGGAAACTTAGTAAGATCCAGTCTTGAAATAAAGAACAAAAAGGACTGGGGATGTAGCTAAGTGATAGAGTGCTTGTGGGTTCAATCCCCAGTACCAAAACAAAACAAAACAAAACAAAAAACACAAAAAGCAATAAGTGTGGAGGGGAAATGGATCTCTAATCACCATTCTCCAAATCTTGAGATAAAATCCTGAGCATTTTTTTTGGCAATTCTGGGGATTGAACCCGGGGGCGTTCTACCTGCACACTACACCCCCGGCCCTATTTTTTATTCTTTATGTTGAAACAGGGTCTCACTAAGTTGCAGAGGGCCTCACTAAGTAGCTGAGGCTGGCCGCGAACCTGGATCCTCCGGTCTCAGCCTCCCAGGTACTGGGATTACAAGCGTGCACCATGGCAAATCCTGAGCTTTATGTCAATCCAGTGTGTGTGGCAGGACACAGCGAAGAGCACACTTTGTTCTAATTAATGTTGGGTTTCCCAACAAAGGAAGTCTGCTCATCTAATCTCATATTACATTAAAGTTGATTTTTGAAAAAGTGACAAATTAGTTTGATCAGAGGACTCAAAGCTTGGTTAAATGGTGGGCATAAGGAGGAAGATTTTATTTCAGACCTTGTGGAAAAGACTCTTGCATCAAAAGTTATTAGCATACATCAGTGTTCAAAATAACTCTCCTGTGTGTTTTGCAGAATGTGCTGTCAGTTACATTTATCTTGAAAGGCTCAGCTAATCCTTTCCTTGCTGCTCAACCAACCCCATCAAAGCTGGGTTCGTCCCTCTTGTTTTCTTTTTTTTTTTTTGCGGTACCGGGGATTGAACCCAGGGGCGTTCTACCTCCGCGCTACACCCCCGGCCCTATTTTTTATACTTTTTATTTTGAAACTGGGTCTCACGAAGTTGCGGAGGGCCTCACTAAGTAGAAAGAGAGAGAGAGAGAGAGAAAGAAAGAGAGAAAGAGACAGGGAGAGAGAGAGAGAGAGAGAGAGCGAGCTGAGGCTGGCCGCGAACCCAGATCCTCCGGTCTCCGCCTCCCAAAGTACTGGGATTACAAGCGTGCACCACCACGCCCGGCTTGTCCCTGTTGTTTTCTAACCTAGTGGAAACACCGAGGCAAGAAGGGCAAGTACGATTTTCCCTTGAAATAGAAGCTGCTCGCGATTCACAACAGACAAACTACGGAACCAGCCTAGGTGTCCATCAACAGATGATGGATCACAACATTGTGGGATATACACACAGTGGAATTCTACTCAGCAATAAAGAAGAACAAAATGATGTCATTTGCAGGAAAATGGAAGGACCTGGAGAACATTATGTGAAGTGAGATTAGCCAGTCACAGAAAGTGAAGGGTCATATGTTTTCTCTCATGTGCGGAAGCTAGGGAGTAATCGGGATACAAGAGGGACTTCAGATAATGGAGGAGAATCCCCAGTGGAGTGAAGGAGGTGGTGTGGAGGTGGGGAGAGGGAGAATTAATGAAGGAATCACTTCCATCGACATTATGTGCATATGTGAGAATACCAACCTCAGTCTCAATATCATGTATGGGGAAGGAGGAGTGGGGAGGGAGCTGGGAGAAAGCTCACCAAGTGCTGTGTGCATGTGTGTCCCTATCACTATGAACTACATTATGATGTGAGACTATAATGCACCAATAAAAGTATATTTACAAAAAAGAAAGAAACAGAAGCTGATGTTTATCTAGCACATTACAAACCAGCAGTCTTGCTCTTGACTCACTTAAAATACACTGGCAAGCAAGAATTCCAAAAGCTGATACACGCAGTGTCAAAACCCACCTCTCTGGGATAAAGGCCCTGGAGTTTGGAAATTGTCCATCAGGAGGTGGACAAAGTGGTGGGCTCAGATTCTGAAAGTCCTTTGAGCAAAACAGTGAAAGTCACTGAGATACTTGTGAGACTTAAACTGACCGACTTCTGTTCAGTGACTTCTTGGGGGTCCGGGTGGCCACTATGATACTCATACAAAGAGCTATGCTAAGAATGATGATATAAAAGCCTCCACCATTTAGTGAGTTCCAATTATGCACCACGGACTTCACATACTTCCCTCGAGAGCGCAGCAGGCCTAGTAATTGTTATCCTCACCCACGCTTTACAGATGAGCATGTGGCTATTTTGCAGTACGGCATTAGGGACAAATCTGGGATTTGAACTTAGAACTTTCTGCTTTTTCTGCTGTATCAAGTGGTTTCCCTCAAAAGAAATAATGTGTGAAACTGCTTTGTAAGCAGTGAAGTTCTATGATATTTTATGATTAGTTAGAGTTTTCCTGTTCTGCAATGTCTGATCAAAATTCAAAACAAAACTCTCTGTTCTGCGAAGTGGGTTCAATTGTCACTCACCAGCTGGGTCAGACCCAAACCTCGTTACTCGTCCCTGGGAGAGCATTGGCTGCTTCAACACTGGGCCCCGTGAATGTGTACAGTGATTGTTACTCAAAAAATCTTAAAAATGTTTTAGGAGATGAAAGTGTAGCTACCCTGATTTGATCATTACATACTGTACACACATGTCAAATTATCACACTGTATCCCACACATGTTTACAATTAAAATTATAAAGGGGCTGTGGGTATAGTTCAGTAGTAGAACACTTGCCTGGCATGTGTGAGGTCTCGGGTTCAATACCCAGAACTGAAAATAAGGTAAAAATAAGTAAATTAATAAAAATGATGATAGTAGCTACTTAAAAAATTGTCTTGGGGGAACCAACGAGACAATGTGTGTAAAATGCTGCCTGGCACACAGCGGGCGGGTCCTCGAATGTCTCTTTGCCTCTTTCCCTCACCATTGTTCAAAAACAAGAAAACGTGTCCTCTATTTGGCGATGCCATTCCCCCGACTCACCTAAACTGAACTTCAACTCACTCATTGATCATTCAAAACACATTTTTTGAGCACTGTATGTCTAGTGGTGTTCTATGCATGGGGTATCTGGGAGTTAAGAAGACAATATAAAATCCCCTTTAAATTAAACATTCAAAGCCGGGCGTGGTGGCGCACGCTTGTAATCCCAGTACTCGGGAGACTGAGACCGGAGGATCTGGGTTCGGGGCCAGCCTCAGCTACTTAGTGAGGCCCTCCATAACTTTGTGAGACCCGGTTTCAAAATAAAGGATAAAAAATAGGACTGGGGCGTGGAGCTCGGAGGTAGAATGCCCCTGGGTTCAATCCCCAGTACCGAAAAAAAAAATTAAACATTCAAAGACAAGTTGTGTCAAAGACAATTTGTGTGTGTGATTCTACCTCAGAGCTACATTCCCAGGTCTATTTTATTTTTATTTTGAAACAGGGTTTCGCTAGGTTGATGAGAGTCTATTTGCTGAGGCTCTCCCTGAACCTGCAATCCTACTGTCTCAGCCTCCCAAGCACTGGGATTACAAGCATGCGTCACCACACCTGGCTTCAAAGACAATTTAAATGCCCTTTTCAGTATTCCCAACCTCCCATCCAAATCATGGTCAAAGTCGTGTTGATTGTACATCAGTATGTTAGAATGTGAGATCCCCGTAAACCTTCTCCATCCTGTCCTTTCCAACCACCTCCCAAATGTGGAAATCCATTGTCTTCCATCTTTCCTAGACCAGTGATCCTCAAAATCTGGCAAATATCAGAACCATCTAGAGGGCTGGTTAAAACTCAGATGCATGCAGGGCCCCACACCTAGAGTTCTCAGGTGGTCTTAAGGCTGCTGGTCCAGGGACTGCTCTGTGAAAACCACAGGCTTTGACTATTATCTGGCTGACTTAACTGTTCTCTCCACCAGTTACCTCACCATCCAGGGATCAGTGAACTCTAGTCCCTTGGGCCAAATACAGCCCACAGTCATTTTTGTAAATAAAGTTTTATTTATTTATTCATTTATTTATTTTTCACATAGACCCATTTGTTCGCATGTTGTGTATGGCTGCTTTTGTGTTATGATGCAAACACAAGTAGTTGTGACAGAGATCATGTAACCCATAATGTCTAAAATACAAATGATCTCTCCCTTCCAGGAAAAAAAAAGTGTGTTGACCTCATCCTTATCATGATACAAAAATGGTTTTTCCAAAAATATATTCATCTTGTCACCCTCTTCTTAAGAACATGGCCAAATCCACACTCTTCTGTGGTATGACAAACTGCCCAACCCAAGAGTACCGATCTCTTTAGCACCCTACCCCTTCCATTTCCACGTCTTCCCACATCTTGTCCCTCCATCTACTGTATCCTTCTCCCCACCTTCTTTTTCTTTTTTTTTTACAGGATGAGCAATTACATCACAGGAGAGTTTAATTTCTGAGAATTCAGAAACAGAATTCATACAAATACAGAGGGAGAGAGCGAGCGAGCACTGCTTCCTGTAGGGCCACTCATGAGTTTACACTTCTGAACAAGCATGAGGTGGGAGGCTAGACACCACGGTTTCCTTGGTCTGCTCAGATCCTGTGACACTCATGTTAGTGTGAGGATCTCACTCTAGACGGTGTCGTCCCGCTGTTTAAAGATAACCATTTTTCACACTGCAGAACTAATAAACACAAGCCAACTTCATCTGGTGCTCCAAGAAACAGCAATCTGTTTCAAAAGGGAAACCTGGCTAAATACTGGATTTCTAGATACTGTACGTACAAGTGGTTTAAGAGTTCACTTTGAGCCGGGCGTGGTGGCGCACGCTTGTAATCCCAGTACTTGGGAGGCTGAGGCCGGAGGATCCGGGTTCGCGGCCAGCCTCAGCTGCTTAGTGAGGCCCTCCGCAAATTAGTGAGACCCTGTTTCAAAATAAAGAATAAAAAAAAAATAGGGCTGGGGGTGTAGCTCAGAGGTAGAATGCCCCTGAGTTCAATCCCCAGTACTGCAAAAAAAAAAAAAAGAGTTCACTTTGAGCCAGGTATGGTGGTGCACACCTGTAATCCCAGTCCTTGGGAGGCTTAGACAGGATTGCAGGTTCAAAGCCTGCTTCAGCAACCTAGTGAGACCCTGTGTTCCGGTCAGCATACTCACAGCCATAATCTAAAGATCTGACCACGTAACTTGGAGGAAAGATTTATTTTCTTAGAGTTTCGGGCTCAGTCCGTGTGAGGCTGGGAACTGTGGATCTCAGGGCCTGGCGGCAGGAGGTGGACACAGGGAGGGCACCCGGGCTGTGCTCCTCACATCACAGAGGCCAGAAGCAAAGGAGAGAGCAGGGGAGGAGGAACCAAATACAATCCCCAAGACCACCAAATATTTTATTTTTTTGTGGTACCGGGGATTGAACCCAGGGGCATTCTACCTCTGAGCTCCACCCCTGGCCCTATTTTTTATACTTTATTTTGAAACTGGGTCTCATGAAGTTGCAGAGGGCCTCACTAAGTAGCTGTGGCTGGCCACAAACCCAGATCCTCCAGTCTCTGCTTCCCAAGTACTGGAATTACAAGCATGTGCCACCACGCCCAGCAAGACCACCAAATATAATCCCCCAGGGACCACCTCCTCCAGCCACACCCTACTGGCCTCCCGGGTACCACCCAGGTAAATCCATTACAATGGGTCTATCCACTGCTGGGATGACAACCCTCAAGACTGGATTATATCAATTCCAAACACCAATTTATGAGTTCTTCAAGGGGCCATTCTATATCTAACCATAACACTCTGTTTCAAAATAAAAAATAAAATAAGAATGGGGGTACAACTTGGAAGTAGAATGCCCCTGGGTTCAATCCCTAGTACCAAAAAAAAAAAAAGAGTTCAGTTTGAACATCACCCTTTAGAGCCCAAGTCCTAAATAACATCTGACTCATTCTCTACGCCTCAGCACAAATGTCATTTCTTCTCATGTCTTCTGATGTCGAGTCAGTCTTCCTTTGTACTCTCATAATTACCTTCGTTCCCTTGGTAATTTGTACATATCTGTATTACCACACTGAACTGTAATTATTTATTTAATTTTCAGCCTCTCTCCATCCGGCAATGAGCTCTTTGGGAGAAAGGCATATTTTAGTTATCTTGTGTCTGTGTCTATTCCCAGGACCCCGCCTAAGGAGAAACATTCAACAACTGTTTACTGATGGGTGAAGTCCGGCCACGATTTTAGACCATGCGCTCTTCTCTGGAATGATCTATGAACGCCATTGAACTTTCAGTTAATGACCATGGTTTAACATTTCAATGCATTTTTATTCTCCCAGCATTCATTTTCTCTTTTCAGCTACATTTAAGTATGGGAGACTGTGACGGGAGGATTGCAGGTTCGAGGCCAGCCTCAGTAACTTAGAGAGACCCTGTTTCAAAGGTAAAAATAAAATACGGTTAGGCTGGCCTCGAATCTGTGATCCTTCTGTCTCAGGCTCCCAAGTACTGGGATTACAGGTGTGTGCCACCATGCCGGCCTTAATATTATTATTATCATTATCATTATTATTGTGGTGGGATTAAACCCAGTAGCATTCTACTTCTGAGCTACACCCCGAGCCCTTTATTTATTTATTTATTTTGTTTTGAAACAGGATCTCACTAAGTTACCGTGTGCTGGCCTAGAACCTGAGATCCTCTTCTCAGGCTCCCAAGTACTGGGATTACAGGTGTGCTTATTATTTTTAAATGGTCATTGAACGAGTTAATTGCCTGCAAAATGTGTATATCTTTGACCCAGAAATTTGCTTCCAGGAATTTGTATTAAGGAAATAATTAAACTGGTCTGTAAAGACATTTGTATAAGGCTGTTTATTCTAGACATGTTCATTGTGTCAAAAAAATCCGTACACAATCTAAATGTCCAACAATAATGTTGATTAAATAAATGTAGGTATGAGCTGGCTGTGGTGGTGCACACTTGTAATCCCAGTACTTGGGAGGCTGAGACAGGAGGATTGCAGGTTTGAGGATAGCCTCAGCTACTTAGTGAGGCCCTCTGCAACTTAGTGAGACCCTGTTTCAAAATAAAGAATAAAAAAGAGGGCTGAGGGTGTAGGTCAGAGGTAGAATGCTCCTGGGTTTGATCCCCAGTACTGCAAAGAAAAAAGTAGGTACAGCTATATAACTAAATGTTATGTATCCATTAAAATTAGTAATATAGTTAAACATTTATTCCCATAAAAGATACCTATGGGAATAAATAGAACGTGTATACTATAGTAATAAAAGTAGTTTACCACTGGTGTGTATCGTGATTTCTGTTTTACACGAAGCTATGTATACCCACTTATTTAAAGAAAAAATGCTAGAAGGATATAATAGAAACTTAATTTTATGGTGGTTACTTCTAGTGATGTATCTGAATGATTTTTCATTTTCACTCACATGAAATTCCTAATTTTTTTATAATTAGAAAAGCAGTTACTTCTGTAAAGAAAATGGCTTACTTCAACCAACAAAATTTGGTGCTTACTCTCTATGATAGTTCACTAATTTATATAGAAAGTGGCATTCATTTTTATTCTAATTAATTTTCCAACCTTGCCTGCTCACTCTCCTTCCCACATTTTCCCTTCTTTGTCCCTTCTCAATTAAAGATGTTCTGATGTCCTGGGGAAACCACCAGTGAGGAATTCGTTGAGGTCTCCGGAGCCCCGACATGCCTTAAAGTAAAAAGCAGATAAAATGAAAACTGCACTACTCAGGGGATCTGTTCTCTGACAGAAATGTTCCTCAGACGACGAGGATTTTCTTTCCATTGGTGTGATTTTAATGGCTTTTCACTTCCAAATGTCTGAGGGGTGGATTTCTGAGGGATTTAGTCTGACGTGCCCTCGTTCCCCGGACACGGAGCCACGCTCAGTGACTGCATGGAGAGCTCAAGGTCGTGCCCGCATGATCAAAGGACACTGGAAGTGGGGACAGTTTCCCAAGGCATCAGGCTACTTCCCCCTGACCTATGTGAATTTTCCAGACACATGCCATCTTGCCCTGAATTATCCTGATAATTCCCCGGCGGCCCTGGATTCCTCCTGCCGTTCATCAGCTGGCAAGACCAGGGCTCTGCTTGGAGAGAGGTAGCCAGAGGCTCAGGCAGCCGCAGCAGGAGACACGTGGACTTCTAATGTCTTCCAGTACTGAGAGGCTACAGGATCAGGCCTGGCGATGGCACATGCTACTGTTAGCTCCCGTGTTCAGCGCCGGTGACCCGGGGAGCACACATCCTCTTCACACTTTGGTTTCCACTGATTAAATGGATGGCCTGGTGCTGCTGGTGGGGGAGCCACCCAGCTGCAGGCAAGGGGAGGACTACCACAATCCTGGCACTGTCCTCAGGGCTGATCACAGCGGGGGCGCCCAAAATTCTTTCCTAGATTTTATCTCCGCCTTGTATGTCCCTGAGCACTGAGGCTATTTCCATGGCCTCGACTTTCTCATGCATTGACAGGTAATAACACCCTGTTCTCTCCACTTTCATTATATGGGTGCTGTGAGGATAAAATAGTGAGTTAATGAGATTTAAGATGGGAAGGAGAGCCAGGCGTGGTGGCGCACGCTTGTCATCCCAGTACTTGGGAGGCTGAGACCGGAGGATCCGGGTTCGTGGCCAGCCTCAGCTCGCTCTCTCTCTCTCTCTCTCTCTCTCTTTCTCTCTCTGTCTCTCTCTCTCTCTACTTAGTGAGGCCCTCCGCAACTTCGTGAGACCCGGTTTCAAAATAAAGTATAAAAAATAGGGCTGGGGATGTAGCTCGGAGGTAGAATGCCCCTGGGTTCAATCCCCAGTACCGCAAAGAATAAAATAAAATAAAATGGGAAGGAAATGTTTTTGAAGTCTTCAGAGTGCCCCGAGATTCTCAGGTCCTGATTAAACAGAAGGCACTGTTATGAGAAAGAACCACTCAGTTCATAGCATGTACATTTTGTTTTCTTGAGTGCTGTGTTTATTTGACAACTTCTTTTTTCCTTCCTGCACAAATGTGAAGGATAAATGGAGGCAAAGTCAAATAGAGTCAAATAGAAGAGCAAAGCTGGAAACGGAAGTGTGGCTGGTCATGTGACGCCTCTGACACGCATTTAAAAATTTTTTTGTAGTACTGGGGATTGAACCCAGGGGCATCTACCTCCAAGCTGCACCCCAGCCCTATTTTTTATTCTTTATTTGAAACAGGCTCTCACTAAGTTGCAGAGGACCTCACTAAGTAGCTGAGGCTGGCCGCGAACCTGCGATCCTCCTGTCTCAGCCTCCCAAGTCCTGGGATTACAAGCAGAGGCTGAAGTTAAAGTCCCCTCAGAGAGACTTGCAAGAGTGCACTGAATAGAGTAACTAAAATGTACACTGGCAAGTGAGTTTCTCACATGGAGAAACAATGCGATTTTTATCTTAGGAGAGGGCTGAGAACATGATTCTTGAACACACTATACTGAAGAGAGACCCTGAAACACCAGAGGCCTTTGCCTGGGACCACTACAGCACAGAAAAGTTGGTGGTTCTGATTTCTATGCAACAGAGGAACTGAAGCCGAGGTAAGACTTTTTCTCAGTAAGACCAGGTGGCAGACATCAAATGTGAGAAGCGTTCCTATTTGTTACTTCAGGGAAAGGGTCCCCAGGTTTCGCAGGATTCCTTTTCTACCTTCCTAACAAGGCGACAAATCGAAACAAAAAGCCACCTTCTGAAGAAAGCAGATTGATTTAGTTGATTCAGACTTTTCAGGAGACTATTAGTCATTTGTGAGCCTTTCCTATCTCTTGTTCTAAAAATACATCTAAAAGGTGAAAAAATGGCCAATAAATGTTAATATATTTTCTACCGAATTTTATGTTGCAAATATTTAGCTTACAGTGTGGACTCTGAGGAACGGTATTTTTAAATTAAATATTGTAAAACTCTGTGTTCATTCTGAAAGGACAAGCAAAACCAGTAACAATGGTTACCTGCTTCGGAGTGAAGGGAAATGAGAGGGAGGCTTCACCTTTTTATAGTGTTTGATGTTTGCACCATGTGAATTACCCACCCTCAGAATTAAAATACTAACAAAATGGTGTTTGCCTCTGGGAAAAGAAATTGGTAGGCAGAGCAGGAGGAGGAGATGGAGATTTTTAAAAATATGGAATCGTTATACTGTATTTACATTTTTTGCAATGTGCATGAATAAACATGTATTCGAAATCCAAAAGAACAAACAAGCCAGGCATGGTGGCGCACGCTTGTAATCCCAGTACTTGGGAGGTTGAGACAGGAGGATCCAGGTTCACGGCCAGCCCCAGCTACTTAGTGAGGCCCTCCACAACTTAGTGAGACCCTGTTTCAAAATAAAGAATAAAAAATAGGGCTGAGGGTGTAGCTCGGAGGTAGAACGCCCCTGGGTTCAATCCCCAGTGCCGAAAAAAAAAACCCCAAAAACAAAAAGAACAAACAAGAAAAAAAAACCCAAATCTCTGTGTTCACTGCTCCCAAATAAGAAAGGACAAGCTGTAAAAAAAATTAAAAATAGCAAAAAAAAAAAAAAAGAAAGAAAGAAAGGACAAGCTGTGTGTTGTATCCTTATACTTGTATATCTTTTCCATGTGTCAAAGAGCTACCCCGTGGTCTTGAGATGAAGGGAAAGATCAAAGTCCACGCCAAAGTCCAAGCCAAGTGGTGATTATGTGGCTTTCTCCGTACAGACATAATAGAGTTACACATTCACTGTGAAAAAGCTGCAGACAGATGACACCAGTCAACAGAACACCCTACGCAGAAACTTTAAAACCATTTTAACACTTACTTCAGATATTATTACATGGGACAAAGTATTTGAAAGATCAACCAAATAAACTGTTTCTAGGAAACATTTCCAATAGTAAAGTTCTTGAATAGTGTAGCTTTTTTAGGTCAGTGGAAATAGAATTAAGGCACTGACACACACAGTCAAAATGAGAACCTACATTTTTAGCTGAATAATTTCATAGAAGCCTCCAGATACCATAATGCTTCTAAATCTTTTAAAAAAATTATTTTAGAGAAAAACGGAAATAGATGATCTCCTTTATATGGCAGAGAATCTATATAGAGGAAACACAAATGTGACAAGACTCCAAATTTGACAGCATATATCTATACAACCAACCATCCATTTGTTCATTCATCAGGCAGTTGTCTTCCTATGTGTGAGGCTCTGCAGATACAGACCTGGCCACAGGGAAGGAGGCTGAGTGAACATCGGAGACCGAGGGAGGTGTGGCGCAGGTGTGCTGAAGAGAGCAGGTGCTGAAGAGCCAAAATGAAGCCATAACAGGCTTTAATTAAAGCTTTAAGAAAAATAGGCTTAAGTACCTGTGTTCTAAAAGTTAGATCTCTCTAACATACTGCCCCCATACCCTGTAACCTGATCTTGTCCCTAGTAACCCCTAGCAACAGCCAATCAGTGCTAAGCACACCTGGGTCTGGAGTTTGCAGAGAATCAG